>JTDE01001261.1:17477-27939 GCA_014338405.1 Paragonimus skrjabini miyazakii
CAGAGGAGCAGTTCTCCGCAATCGCGAATGTAGCTTGCCAAACTCTTCTGCTTCCCATGTTGTTTACCAGTTCACTTGTAGTTGCAGTGACGTTTACATAGGGAGAACAGATCGACAACTATCTCAGTGAGTCGCCGAACACATTCCGAAATGGTTGAAACAACAGATGACGCACCAGCTTCAAATTGTTGCATTGACGGCTCGAAACCCAAAGTCATCGATTGCTAAACACCTCATGGCAACGGGTCACCAAGTTGACCCATTAAACTCATTTAAAATACTGTTGTGCAATCGAAGACACACTTCAAAGGCACACCTTCGTGAGACTGTCGTCCCCGGCTTTCACTGAGTGCACCTCTCAGGCGTCCCATTTGTCCCAGAGTGTAACTGGATGAAAACCGTCTCCTATGACTACCACCCTACATTCTCGACGGGACTAAAGCTCTTCAATTCCACTCCCACAAAACAGCAAATTTGCCCTGTTTCTTCAGAATGTTTCCTTTACCGTCACTAACTCTCAGAGCGCGACAGCCACACGGTCGAATTCAACTGTTTAAACGAGTTCGAGAAGTGGATGAACAGTAGGCAGACTGCAGAAACTTGCTGAGGCCTAAGTTTGATTTCCGCTTGCGTATCCAATTTAGGGCTGTATCCGAACCGAGATCTATCACATTTCGAATGATTCTCCAATATCATTTGAAGTTTTATGAACATTGTTCAGCATTGTTGAGTCCAGTTCTTGACTTTACTCGTTATATTGTATCGACATTTGTCGAAGTCCATTCATTTTTTCACCACAAATTGGTGAGCCCGACGTGACTGTCCTGTTTACTTATTTTATTTTGGGTAGTTCATTTTTGAAATATCAGAATGTGATGTTGAAGTTGACAATGATTTCATGGAGATCAGTATTTGGTTTCCCGGTTTTTGTATTTCTAAACCCAGATTGTGATTTGGAAAGGTTGAATCTATATTCAGGACCCATAGGGTTAAATCTCAGTCTATGAGGTATTCTTATGTTATTCAGTCTATCCAAACTTCACTTGCGGAAAAACTTGCGATCTCATTCACGAAATACCTTCCGAGAGCCCATGTGACACTTTAACAGGAGCCTTAGTAAGTAGAGTTGGACTATCGGAGCAGAAAAACTTAGATCAACTGTTTTCCAATATTGAGCTAGAAGATCATAAACCGTCACGGCTATTTAGATAAATGGAACAATTGCTTGGACCCCGAAAAATGAACGATCCTATTTTCTGACAGCTCTGGTTGGGACGTATGTCCCCGTCTACTCGCGATCTACTGACATCATTTAACTCCACCGTATACATTATGGAGTTAGCTGAAACTGCGAATGAAATGTTGGAAGCTAACCCATCTTCCCAACTAGTGCCTATTACCTTCCCCACGCCCACCTCAGCAACCAAATGATGCATTTACTGAGCAGTTGTTTGCGCTCACAACACAAATGCAACAAATGATGAATCGCACTTCCAGTAGGAGTCGGCCACCATCCAGCATGCGTTCATTCAATCAACAACGTTCTTATTTTGTTGGCACCTCCAGAACTTTGGTCACCGCGCAAGGATATGTCGTCAGCAGTGTTGTTTCAGTTCCACCCCTTTGGGAAGGGCAATGGTCAGTCAGTGAGGGTGACAACTACCGGTGGTTTGATTTCAACACGTCGCTTATTCTTCACATCAGATATGTCTGCTGGTATCAGAAGTCTCATTTATACTGGAGCTGAAGTGGGTGTCATTTTACGATGAGAGGAAGAGATTTCCTAAGCAACTTCGCCTGTTCTTTTAGCAGCTAATGAAAGTCGAATCGCAACGTGCGGTGCACGCTCAATTTCACTCGATCTACGCTTGCAGAAACAATTTTCTTAAATATTCATCGTTGCAGTTGCTCAGAATGCAATTATCGGTGTTGATTTTTTGTCATTGTTTGGATTCAATGTTTATGTACAGCAAAAGAATATACCGAATTGCACAACGGTGCACGGCACACAGACCTCGATTAATTTCGTTGGTCTGCGTACACCCATACCTGAGACCGCGCCACGAATTTCCGTGTTGCTTCAAAGTTTCCCACAACTTACAATTACTTCGTACGACACCCTCGCAGTTAAACACGAAGTAGTTCATCACATTGTCACAATAATCCGTCCTACCACACCCCTGCCCCGATCGCATCGATTACCGCCGGTAAAGCTGAAAGCTGCTAGAGCTGAATCTGATCTCATGTTGCAGATAGGTATTAGTCAGCCCTCAAACAGTTGTTGGTCCTCCCCAATACACATGATTCCCAAAACTTCAGGCGATTAGTGTCTGTGCGGTAATCTTCGTGAACTCAACAGTGTGACAATCCTTGGTCGTTATCACATTCCTCATATTCACGACGTTCTCCTCATTCTGGATAGCAAAACTGTTTCTTCATTTATAAAACTGACTTAGTGCGCGCATATCACCATGCTTTTGTGACCCATGATGATATTCCAAAAACGGCAGTAATAACTTCTTTTGGTCTTTTTGAGTTTCTGTGAATGCTAGTTCGTCTACCTAACGCTGCCCAAACGTTTCAACATTTTACGGACAAGGTTACTCATGGCTTTTGATATAGTTTATGTTCTTCCCAAAAATATGTTGATTGCTAGTCGAGATCACTGCAAACACATAAAACCCCTCCCTTTATTGATTGGGCGTTTTGCCCAATTTGGAATTACTATTAATCCTTCTAAATGTGTCCTCGGTTTTGATTCGCTGGAGTTTTTCAGCTATGTTATTGACTCCAAGGGTATTCAGCCACTGGAAATCAAGGTTCAAGCGTTGCAAGATTTCCTTTCTCTTTATTTTATTAAAAACTTTAATGTTTCACTGGTACGATCGTCTACTATCATCGTTTTATACCACACTGTTCACAGATCTTACAACCACTAATCGATCCTCAACGAGAACCAAAGAAAGGCGTTGTCTTCAACTCTCAAGCGCTGCATGTATTTAGCACTGGCAATCAAGCACTTAGTTAAACTATTACCTTGTTGCATTTTAATACCAACCCCATCACCCGACTGTTTCTCTCAACCGATGCTTCAGCAACCACAGACGGAGTTCCCCAACAGATTGTTAATAAAGAACTGCAAACTTTCTCGTTTTTCTCTCAAAAGCTTTCCCTTGCCCAAGCTAATTATGGCATATTCGGCAGGGAACTACTCACGATATACCTATCGATTCAGCATTCACTGAAAGGTCGAGTTTTCACTGTTGTGACAAATCATTAACCATTTGTCCACACACTCAACCCTTTGCCAGACAAACACTTTCTCTGTGAAATCCGTCTTCCTGATTTCATCGCACAGTTAACGACAGACCTTCGTCACATTCCAGGATCTGCCAGTGTCATCGCAGACGCCCTCTCCAGACTACACGCCGATGCAGTTTTAACTTCGTGTGACATATGTCTGGAGAAACTGGCAGGAGCGGAGCTAAACGGTGAAGAGCTGTCTCATCCTGTAACACTCCCAGTCTCTCCGGTTGTCCAATATCCGTTTTCCTCATTCTCATTGCAGCATCGCGTGCGATGTATCCACACCTGATCTTCAACCATTTGTTCCATTGACTTATTGTAGACCCTTTTTCGATTTTCTACATTCACTTTCATACTCAGAGTAAGCGTTAACCTCAAATCCATTTCTCAGCCTTATATTTGGCTTAGTATGAACTAGGATATACGCATTTTGACTGATTCCTGTCCATATTGTGAACGTATCCAGATCCGTCATCATATTTTCTCATCACCCGGTCATTTCCTTACAACGAATTCTCGTTTTTCACACATCCATTTAGACATTGTTGGTCTACTGCCACCGTCCGATGAAAAACTTCCCCGCTCATTTGTGTAGATCGGTTCACTCGTTGACCCATGACTACTCCAATACTAGATACCACTAGTGACACTATTAGTAGGACTTATCTCCTCTATTGGGCAGCTAATTCCAGTGTATTTTCTGTGGTTACTACATGTAGACACCTACTATGACTGTGCCTTGCTTGGTGCACTGGGTTTCAACCATGTGCAACTTCTGTCAAAAAAGTGGCACCGACCCCTCTGACTCATCGATAAAATAAAAATGAAACTTGTTGAGTAGCACACGTCACAACAAACAAATACCGTTAACGTGTCTTGAGCGCTGTTACCTATTTAGGTGTCAAACTCAGGTCTGCACGTCAGTGTATGTTTCACAAGTGTTTGGCCCGAATACTGAATAGCAACGTGTCATCATCATCATCATAGAAAGCAATACATCAGTGGTTCAAACTGATGCTTAACTGTCACACAACCACGAAAATGAAGAAACAAACCCTGGTTAGGAAGAGAGGAGAAAAAAGGCCGAGGGGACCTAATCACTAAGAATGGCTACGCCCATATTCAAACATACAAGGTGCCTACACCTTGCAAACAAACAACCGAGCTGTAAGTGAAGGTAAGGCGTCATCAGCAAGACAGCTTCCTCACGGCTTTCACTGCCCGCGTCATTAAGTGCACTCACTTCACAGACAACTCGGACAAACAACAACAACATTCACGCCACTGAGCTCGGTTAGCCGCCATCTCACCTAAAGTTTCAAGCCACCGACTCTCTGAGTCGCGAGGGCTCCAACCCGGGAGACGAACCCGATCTGCAGTAGCCGATCCCTTCGTGAACGATTCCATTTATCTACGCCAAAATCATCACCTGTCCACCTCGCACCTTGCGCCAATCGACCGCAACGTCGGCAAATAGTGCTCGGTGTGGCAAACGACTAGCTGGCATCCTTAGTACATGACCTAACCATCTAATTCTGTACAAATGTAGTGACTGAACAAAAAAACACGTTTGACAATCAGTGCCAAACACCCTCTTTCTAACCTCCTCGTTGCTTACTTGCTGGTGCCACCCGATACGAGTGACTGAACGCAGACGTTGGTCGTCAAATACCTGGAGGCGGTTCACGTCTTCTACCTTGAGGGGTCGTGTTTTGCTGCCGTAAAATAATACGTAAAATAATGCGTAATAATAATAATCACTGTTGTCTGATATACGCGACCCTTAAATTTCAGACAGATGCCTTTCTGTCGCCATAAGTGCGTCAGATTAGTAAACACCGCCCTAGCCTTGAAAATTCGCACCTCTATTTCATTCCCTACACCTCCACCACCGCCGCCACTGACGCAACTTCCAGGATATACAAACCGGTTAACAACCTCCATGACTTCATTATCTAACATTAAACCTACGTGATCACAGCAATCTTGTAGAAACACTTAGCATTTCAAGGCTGCAAAGCGCATTCCGCAATACTTAGCAGAACGTGAAATTGCATTTAGCTTTGCTTGCGCCGCCTGAAAGTTGTCAAACAGCAACACCTTATCGTCAACATAATCAAGACCAGTCAGCCTTCCATCAGGTAGGAGGTCCACACTAGCACCATATGAGTGCTGTAGACAGTCCTGCATTATTTCGTCCATGACGAAATTGAACAAAAATGGTGGCAGGGGACAGCCTTGACGAACGCAGCTCCTGGTGATGAAACTGTCAAACAGCTCACCGTAAACCCTAACCTGAGCCGAAGTATGGGAGTAAAGCGCTGACAGTATGTTCACATACTTGGTCGGTACGCCTCTGCGTTTAAGCGGCTCTAAAAGTGTAGATCGATCCACCGAATCGAACGCATATTAACAGTCGAAAAATATGGCAATTGTTGGCCGGCGGTATACATGACGCTGCTCCAAAATTTGACGAAGGGTAAACATGATTTATACATCCCGGGCTAGGACGAAACCCTGTCTGTTCTTCTCTAATGTTTAACTGCCGAACTGCAGTGAGTCGACGAAGTATAACGGATGCCAGAACACTAGAAATGATTGGGGTCAAACTAATCCCCCTATGGTTTTCGCAATAGCTCCTGAAACCTTTCTTGAATATAGGAACTATTATCGCGTGATTCCAGCGCGGAGGGATGGTCTGCGTCATCCACACAAGTTGAAACAGCTGAGTCAAGGCCTCATTTAACACCTTTCTACCTTCTTTAAAAAGTGCCGGCACGAGATCATCTGGACCAGCAGCCTTATTACGACTGAGAGCTGAGATGCAATTGCGAACCTCAGTCTCAGTGGGTGGTTCTAAATCTACCGATTAGGGCGTTACATCAGAAGTCTGTGGAGGCAGCATGGTAGAAGCTGGAGGCCAGTTAAATTGACCCTCAAAGTGTTCCGCCCAACGCTCTAACCTTCTGGACTTATTATAGATTAGTGTGCCATCTGCCTCGTTGATAGCTTCACTGACAGACGGTCGCCTGGGGCCAGTAGCACGGATCGTTGGGTCAAGACGGTATGGTACAACGAAACTGTGAAGTGGATTAATTATGTTGAAACTTTCGTCAACTGATTCACCTTTTCCTAGTCTGTCTACCGACGCCTGTCATGTGGACCTCGGCGTTAGCCTGCAATAGCTGTCTTACACACCGACCCCGTTAAGCCACCGAATCATTTGGTTAACCTGGTTTCCGGACATCGTAGAACACCTGCTAATCACACACACGTTGCACGCCCACAAATCAGTAAGTGCTGTGCACCCGCCAAAACACGTATTTTACGAGATGAAATTAAGAGCCCTGTGAATCAACAATGTGTTGATAAATGCGCCCGCACGGAATTCTGATTTTGTAGATGGGCTGGTTACTGCACCCGATGGCGTGGTTGCGAATCCATTTTTGCTCGACACGTTTGCTTGCACACGACCGACCACAAATTTCCATATTCACACTGCGCTACCATGGCAACGGACGTGGAAATCACACCGCGCGGCTGACCGACTGGTGCGTCCTCTCTCTCTCTGTACCGCTGATTGCCGGCTGCCTGAGTGCACCACCGCTGGAAATGGCCGGCTAGATTTAGTACATCACCTGAGTTCATGTTCGGTGTACTAGGCGAGGGTCGATAGCTTACAGGTAAAAACTCGAAAGTTCCGTTTATTCTGGTAGTGATCCCCGACTACTCATCAGTGATCAAAATGTAAGCATATCTAGCCTAGAGAAACATTTTCTGGTTCGCTTTACAATCATAAATGGTATCTGATGAGTAGTAGGGGATTTTAATTTTCATATAGATTGAACATCACCCACAATTGATCGCAGCTGTCGTATTCCCATAGACATTCCAGTCGGTCCCTTTCGAAAAGAACCACTAGACTCGAGTTTCGCTCTCAGTAGAGCTCGTCAGTAGTGCGTATCCTCGCCACTGCCGGGACTAGAACCACGGACACGTTGTGCATGAGGCAACCGTATTTACCCCCTACGCCATTGACAACACGTTGGGCACAACGGGAAAATCATATATGAACGCTCAACCACTTTCGCTTGTGAGTAATGATCGGTCTGTAGGATTGAAAAAATGTTGGCGTTTAACTTTCTTTATAATATTTGAGATTTTACAGGTCATAGCAATTTTCACGCACTAAGGAACGTGTTACCTAACTGGAAAGACCACTGTGTTCTTGGTTAAATGTGACCTTTATCAGGTAAATAGCTATGCCGATACACATTTTTCAATCCATGGAAATATTTTCACCATTTAAATTCTTGAGAGTTTTGCAGCTACACTGTCAGCACGCAAGAAGAGTAAGCCAATAATTATTTTGTACAACAACAAAAGATTGTTTTCCGGGTTATTCTAACTACCATTGAAGTTAGCAGGGTCACCCTGTGTACTCTGGTCAAATGTGTTACTTTTTGTGACTGGCAACCATTTTACAGTGAAAAGATGTGGACTAACAACTGATCACTTTGAAGCCCAGATTACACGTTGTTAATCATAAAAACGAGGTATTCTAGTACTCTATCCTCCATGATTATCAACCTCGAAATTTCCTTATGTTCGACATGTAATTACGTCGATGACATACAACATGTAGTGTGTGACTTCATAGCTCATGAAACAGACTTGCTTACTGTAAATGTTATGATATTATTATGCTGTTGTATCCGACGATCGTGACAGGATTTACAGCAGTTGGTAGTGATTTGGACCCGAATATTGTTGTTGTTACAGCTCATCATTAATATGCAGTATTAAGCCAACCGGGAGTCGAACCCAAGTTCAAGCGTTCGAATTGCGATAATGTTCGTCAATTTGTCACTGATCCTCCGCCAGACACAAGTGAATTATTTTAGACTTGGCTGCAGACAGAATAATATCAACATTTATGTATTTTACTTATTTTGTCATTATTGTTTTATTAATGTACGAATTTTCCAAGTTGAACGGCATGGTGACTGTGAAACCCAATTTCACATTTCACCTTACTCTACTAACATGTTTACAGTAGTATACCTTTATCTTCTAATTTAACGGGACTCATCGGTTTGCAACGCTTGCGCTTACTCACAACCGTTTGATATGTCAACATTTAATCCTTTTCCATAAACTCTATATCGGCCATAAACAGTTGAACTGTATCCGATTTTATTACTTACATTTTGATTCCTACCACAAGGAACCACATTTGTTTATGTGTGTAACAGTAACGCACTACATATTTTACCGTTGGAATTAACTGGACGCTTTGCCACGCTTCTGCTGCATTGTTATATGCGTTTGTAAACATGGTCGTAAGTTACTGTACATTTAAATTGTTTATTATCATATTTGTAGAACCACGTTCGATAACACTATATGTATTTACGATTGGTCTTCTGCACTTTGCTCATTGACAGTTTTCAAATGAATTTTAGTCGGTTGCAATAGACTTCATGGAATTTTAAGATAAATCACTCAACATAAATACAGTTATCTAGTGATATGTCTCAATTCATATAGGTCACAGGAATTAGATTATATACGTGTGTATTGATCTGTTGGTTTAGCTTCCACAGAGGCAACAATCTTGACAGGAATTAGCTTTTAAAAGATACTTCAAGTAGCAGAAACATAAGGAACAGTTGTGAGCTGGTTAAACAAAAATTACGTACAGTCCATAGGTATGTGTTTGTACACTCAGTGCTCGACTGTTCATTATCTGATCGACTTCATTGGTGCTTGAAGAGAGCCATTGGTTTAATGGAGAGTGTTTGTCTTTCATCAAGAATAAGACGTAAACTTCCACAATGTTAGTATGGTGACTATTTGAAACAGTGGGAAAGATCGGATTTAAACCTTGTGGACCTATTACCTTTGTCATAACTGAAATGCTGTATGTTGATTAAACAATGGAAACTGAATTGAACACTTCACTTGTGATTGAGTAAACACCTATTCACTACTGTCATCTTGTGACTAAGACCAAAGCAATCTAAGAAACAATGTCATAAACTGTTAACAACTACTGATGTCATTTTAACGGTGGGACAAACAAGTAAGTTTTAGCATGATCGCTTTGAAACAGATGTCCTCTCTGTTGTTCACCACTAAGCAGCACCAATGAGTACTATATCACAAATTAAAGAAAACGAAACAGGCGCCAAAATTATTGGCTATCTTCAGTGTTCAAAAAGCGAGGGCACGTGGATACGACTTACTAGAATGTTTTTAAACAAAAAATAATGTGTGTCCACTTGCTGTCACGGAGTTTCATAGATATCATGACTCGTGTTAAGCAGTGAACCTCATTTCAGATCAACCATCTGCTGAAAACACAACAAGCTATGAAACTACACGTGCATTAGTCATCTTGTCGTCTGGACAGGTGAAAGATGATTATTGCCTAATCAGTCTAGAAGCAATCTTCTTTAGTCTTTCCTGTTTTATGTTGATGTCATGAGGAATTCTTGCTGGTTTTCTGGTTCAGAGGTCGCCTCCCAGAGTGATTTCACCGAGTGTATAGTAGAGAGTTAATCGTTGCGCCGTAGACAATACTGATACTGGCCATTAAACGCACTACCAGCCACCATTACAAACAATCAGGTTCAGTACCCTGCCCACGAAAATTATCCTCCATCGACGTTAATTAACGTTGACCATTCTTTTATTGCAGACAACCAATGTGTTCACACTGTTGGCCTCAACAGTACTCCTTTCGTTCAGTGTCGCACCAGTTTTCACTTAATTTTATCACGGTAGGTTGGCACAGAGCAGAACAACAATCCCTCATATTGGACAGTGCTCTTATGCGTCAGCTCAGGAATAAGTCAATGGAAAACTTCGCTTTGAGTGATGATCTGAATCGCCGCGCTATTATTACATTTCAAACGGGAACAACTGAGGCGATGGAGCTTTCATGCGGGTGAAAAATGAAAACAATCTGAATGACAAAATGTTATGCTATATAGAATGTTTTACAGTGCACAATATTCAATATTGTTATAACTGCTTGATTGTGGTGTTCATTTTAGTGGCAATTTGCGTTCGCTCGCTCGCTTCCTCCTTTGCTTTTTATACCTTTAGAATCGTAACATTCATCATCTCAGTGTGATTTGTTACAATTTCG
>JTDE01001261.1:45613-55835 GCA_014338405.1 Paragonimus skrjabini miyazakii
ACAATCAGCTTTATCATCAAATATTCCATCAACGTTGTTGCAGCTCGCAAGCTACATGAACATCTCAATTACCTTCAGCGGCTCACCACCAAGTGTAAGAGTAGGTACAGAGTCCTGTCAATCTTGAAACAATACCTTGCCACTAGACAGCAAGAAGTTCATACTAAACTGACCAAAAAAAGCCTCTGAATCGTATAAAACGTTCTGTAATCCTCATGGACTTCCATAGAGTAGGCCAGTGTCGTTCGCGTTATCTGCGCCTTGAAGTCGAGAATTTCTACACCATCAAATTCGAAATCTGTCGGAGGGCTGAGATATCGTTCGTTACAAGGCCAATAGAGGAGGGGTGTGGAAAGTTTTCTTTCACACACACGATCTTGCTGAGGTACTGCAAATCGGCGATAATCTCCCATAAGTTCAAACCCTATTCGGCATCTGACAGTAAGTTGCCCTCAGAATGTTGATCTGCACCTTGGAAGTACATTTTCATGATAGACAGTCCTAGAACGCAACTCTAAATCAAGGGCAGTTCTGATTTATGAAGAGACAACAACTGTCTGCCTGCCGTGTGAAGGATGGAGTGTGAAGGTGTGATCAGTACAGTCATGATCATGGTGAAATTCAGCTTGCTTCTCGTGTATATGCTGTTTCCCTTAACCTACGGAGCACACTAACTGCCATCGACCTCAAGGCAATGAGAATTAGATCAATTCTTTAGTGAGTTACACACCAATAGTGTGAATCTTTTTACGATTGGGAAGGTTATAACTGCTGGGTGTTTCCGCAGCAGAACAGTCAATCCTTCGGTCAGGACTGGACCTCTATCCTTTAAAAGGACAGGAAGAAGTTCATGTGGGACGTATGCCTTGTAAAGTTCAAAGAACTTGACATTGAGACTTTTTTTACCGAGGGCAGGAACCCTTCAACAAACCAGTGGGAATGCAAGATGTTGGAAAGCGTAGTCAACGGCGCGGGTGATCAGGTGAACTGATTTGAAGTTCCCAGCCCACACTCATATGTGTCGTTACAGGTTATGGATATGTGCACTGTAACATGCAAGCCGGCAGTCTTTACTCGGGTTGTCCGTTACGCCTGCGGACCAACTCTAAGGTAATGTAGAGACACCTGGGGACAACGTTCTTCCGAAGTAGGGGGTTCCAGCAACAATCCTGTAAAAGGAAACAACAAGAAACAAGCATGAGCCGAAGGCCCAGTAAGCCATGCACACGACTTACATAAACGATAACTAAGACGGCGCCGACAACACAGCAGCACGCTCCGTCACCAATTCAAATTCAACTAGTGCGCGCTTGCTGGTTTCGGTCGCACATTACACAACTCCCCTCTTCGTTCAGCATTGTCCCCAGTGCTCCAAACCCTCTACAAGCCGGCTAGTGCTCATGTTGCCAGGGTACATAGAGTGCATGCGGGTCTTCCGCCCATTTACTTAGAACCTCTTTTTTTATACTTGTTTTTCATCTCGGCACTTTCCCCTGATCCTGATACTCTTTTTTATCCCAATACATCTTCTTTATCACGACACTCCTCTTATTTATCACACAACTACTATTATCTTGGTACTTCTTTTCTTTCATCCTGGCAAGGTCGCCAAAATGTAGTATACCCGATAAGAGGGAGGACGAGGATTCGCCAGAATCGTTTATCAAGAACACGTAACACTACTACAAAAGCAAGAAAGGGGTAAAGAACAATATGCAACATTACGTCACTGTTCGTTCAGGTAGTTTGTCTTCCCCTGGTGCCTCTTCTTCGGAGATTGCACAAATCGTCGGCTCTGCAACATAAGGGAAGGAGGCAGGGATCAGCCGCGGTTCTAAAGCATACGACGCGCGCTTTTTCGCTTTGCATGCACCACTGACTCCGCATATTGTCTGTCATGCATCTGCCTTCCTGCTATCTAGTGCACCAGTGAACTAAAAATGTCTGGCCGGTTTACTATATTTTGACAGCTTGTTGCATTCATCGGGTTTGGCAATCGTTCCAAGGTTGCTTCCGCAACGTACGCAGGTAGCCTTGTAAACCAGTTATACCCGCTGCTGGCTGTAATATTCCGACAAACGTCGACCAGACGAGCAATAACACCACACGAAGCCGTACCGCACTTATGCATCACGTGCCGGATATGTGCCAAGTGTGCCCCGTTAACGTCTGGTGAGTGGGATCGTAGAATAAATATAAGCGCATTCTAGTGGGCGTAGAGCGCTCGTATCCTCTCTAATTTATGTAAGTCAATTTATGTTTAGCGATGTAGAGCTGTTCAGAGTGAACTTGGCGCACATCATTGGACGAGTACAATCTTTGTGGGGCTCCACAATTACTTACTGTCTTGGAAACAGGCGACGGTTGTGTAGTCACTCTTTGTCAACGACTGACTTAACGATGAAGGTTACCAGGTGGTACACTGACCTCTAAAATGTTGAAAATTAGTACTTGCCAAAAACTGATCGTTACCAGTGAGCAGATGCATCAAACGTACACCGTTGTTCATTCGACGGGCACTTTAAGGGTCTGAACCGCTTACGTCAAGCCTGTGACCACCTAATCTGTCTACTTGAGCTTCTAGTTCTTCAGTCAATACTATAACGTCTGTTTACTGCACGATTTGCTGTATGTTGGTGAGCTAGTAATTAAGCTAATCTTTGACAACGTCCTAACCACAGTCTGTGGGGGCAAAGGCATTTGTGATGGACGCCGCTCGAGTTTCTTATCGTATCTTTGAGTCTGACGGCGCAAAGATGGTCTTTGGCTAATATTTGTTTGAGCAACACCTTTGCGTGCACGCCTGGTACAATTCCAACAAACGTTTGGTCTGTGGCTTGATCCGCAGTGTCCAGAGAACAGCACACGGTAAGCGAAAGATGACGCGGCTGACGGAGTTTGGAGGTGTATTACTGCACTAAAATCCTGAAATCACTTTTCAATGAGGCAGCGGATATCAATGGCAAGGACCTCTAAACTTTGTGGAAAGATTACCTGTTGACCTACCCGTACAACTAGCAATTTTTTAAAGATGGCAAGTTCAAATGGTGTTTGAGAGATAGGCACGGTTTGTGTCGGTCGGGTAAAGGCAACCTTTTGGTGTCTGGTATACTATCTTTTTGGCTATCAATTCCATAGCAAACAGCAAATGCGTGTCCAAAAACAAGATTTGTGGATCATAAACTAAAGATACATTTAACACGTGGAGAAGTAATTGTGGCGTGACAGATCTTAGCTTGCTAGAAAATCGGTCGCCGACAACTTCTTAGAACGTTCGCAGTAGAATCATGCTGCAAAGTTCGCCAATGATAATGGGTTTTTAATTTCAGTGTTCTCTTGAAAGCAGGATCTCTTCTAGCTGTTCAGGAAGTGTAAAGAGATTGGCTGTATAATTTCCAACCGAATTTTCCGACACAAAAGATACCTAATCCACTAGTCAGCGGGATTAGACAACAGGATCATAGTAAACTGCGAGCTTGTGACTAGAGATACGGGTAACACGCAGTCCATCCATTCGGGATACCGGATGCACCCTATACTAAATTGCGACAATAGCTGGTAATATTTCTAATCCGTACGCCCTCCCATGAGGTGGGTCCAGTATGAGCGGAGATCAAATAGAATGTCGAACCTGCTGTACGCTGCTCTCGAGCTCACTTGCTCATGTTGCGGCATTTGGGACCCTTTTGTTGGGGGTGTAAGTAAGGCCATATCGTGGTAGCGTAAGAGAGCTTGTGCAACACTTCATAACACATCCGGCTGTCAACCGTGTATCTACCGTGCTCAGATAATACTACCGTCCACTGTCCGCGACTACTTGTTCACAGAGTAAACCCCGCATGTTTCCCAATCTCTAACTTGAAGCCCGCTCGGTCGCATTGAACTAGCCAACCTGGTTACTCGGATACCGGAGAATCGTACCTGTTGAAAGATAGTTCCTTTTTCAAATTTTTTCTAGCAAAATTCACAAATTATACAAATCAGCTTTATACTTGTCGTGAAAGATAAAGTACTGTACGTGGTAGTTGGTTAGGTAAGAACTGGCCGAAGAACACGCACAATGTTGTGCTAAATATTGACCGAGATTTATAAAGTTAACTTATGGTGCCTCCAGGTAACAATTTAGGTAACGTTCTCCCTCCAATGGCATACCGCTCACATATTTTTCAAAAGGTGGATTGATAAGCAACCAACAGGTAGATAGACAACACTGAGTTGACAACAACTCGCCACACGCAATGCATGCACGTGCCTCACAAAGCGCACATGAATGCCTCACACAACGCCCTCGTGCGTCTCAAACACAAACTAGCCCACTGGCTTACGCACCCAAGACACCTGTTCACTTAAACTAGGAGCACATGTTTTTTAGTGATTCAGTATACTAGGGGAATACAGTGAGTCAGTCATTCTAAACGATTCCCAAAAGCTACCTATTTTACCTACACAGTCATATTAACTATTCTGACGTTTTCTCCGGGCTTTGGTGAAAGTCTAGTAGAGCTGCTTAGCAACGTTATTTCCCGTTTTACATACTCACTTTTGAAACGGTTACATACGTCTATTGTTAGTGTTTCCCGAGCCCTGTCAGATGTAAATTACTGACGAGGTTATGGTCATCTAGTTCTGGGTTAGATATTTTCCTTTGTTTTTGCCCGTAACAATGAAGACACTTGTGCTGAGAAACCTACCAAATTCGGTCAATATCTCTGTAACACCAAGTCCATTCTGATTAACTCATTTATCGAAAAAGTTGTTATTGAATTTTTGTTTACCAAACATTTTCTCACTCGATTAGTATTAAGTCTCATTCCTACAAATGAAGTCAGATTAACCTTAAATTATCAGGCAAGGTATCTACTACAATTACAGACTACAACTATAGACCCTTAAATGTGAACGGCTTACTTCAGTACACTTAGACATGCACAGTAGGTCAACGTCAAACCAACCAATGAGGCGAAGTTGACAGAGTGAACTGTTGTATCATGACAAAACTCTTAACTACTCAAAACTAGGTCATCTCAATAGTGTCTGTTCCGCAGTTAGTAATACAACAGAAAATTACTTCAAACAATACCACAGAAAGGACAAACTCGTTAGTGACAACAAAATACGGGACTCACTGACATCATCTACTATGAACACTGGCTGGTAATGAAGAAGAATCGGATGAGATAAAATGCTTGTTTACAATTTACCATTTTTTTTATAACTTATTTCGTATGTGTTTGTGTAAATCCTTTTATTGACTTCATCTGTACCTTTGTTTAAAAGCACATACATTATTTTCAGCTATACCGGATATTGAAAAAATGAACTGGAGTTTCCATACACCGTTTCTATCTTTGTTCTCGGTTACTGTTAAATTTTCGCATAATAAATTCACTACATCGTGAAGTGTTTTAGCTCTACTTTTTTTTACTGATCTATCAACGTTCAACATTACTTCCTGTGTCATCCGAATCTATGTTATGGTGCCGACTTCTTTTTATATACGATGATCTTTCAAATCCAGCAGACTCCGATTTGTTTGTCAGTCGCTCCAATTTCGTCAGCCCGCATTTCGTTTCATTTATGGGTATGCCTTTGCATCAAAGTATTATCACCACAACTTCCAGTGTTACCACATTCTTGATTGTTTGTCACTTAGCTGAGCATGCATAGCACAACAACAGTCAGTTAGAACCTACGACGTCACTGATAAAACGTAACCATAAATCATGATAATTATATAAAAACAACAGTGGGTTCGGTGAGTTCAGGACATCTTTACTTGTTCCAAACTAATTATCCGTCATCAATTTCATTCCCAGGCGCACAATGGACACAACGAGCATGACACCACATCACCTGCTTCCCAGACTATTACTTTGAAATTGATAAATCATTAGAATTTACTCAATTTTGGTTGACTTGTTAAACCGCGTTTTTTATGTTACAAATATCAGAGGCCTTATTTCTGGTGCATCCTGTTTGTGCAACTGACAGTTTTTCCCAATGTATCGCGCTGAAATCGGTAAATAATTCGACTGTTCGAAATTTTGGATTTAGTGTCGATGGGCTCTCAATTTTATGCTGGACAGAATTTACGGTTCTATTTAGAGTGACTCGAAAAATATTGCCCTTAGTCGGTCACTTGATGAGCTGTTGTGATTTGCCAGAATCTGTTCTGTCTTTGCAAACTGGTGGACAGTTGTAAATTATTACATATATGCATTTTATGCAATAAAACTTCATCCAATTTTCTGAGACCTGCTAATGCAAAATCAATATAAATCGTCTGATTTTATGCAGATTATGAGCAGAAGGTCGTTGCCAAACTACGAGCCACCCCCCACAGCCAAAATTTGATAATCTATGAATCAGAGTAACAACACGACTTTTCGAACAAACCGTATCGTTGCAAATTGCAGTCATATCAATATGACTTGGTGACTAGAGTTAGATCACGAACTATGAGATCCGAACGCTTCTTCTAATTGTAGTTTAAAAACTAGCACTATGCTCGTGACGTTTATAATTATTTTCTAAAAATATCGTGCTTAAGGAATAAAGACCATGAATGTTTTTGTATAATTTAGAAATATATTGTTAGTTATGTTAGTAAAACATTTCCGGCTTTTCATTGCAAATAATCTGGCCACTTTGTCACACTGAATGGTTTTGATATAGATGTTCTAATGGGCGAATAATCTAGGTTGTAACAACAAAGTTCCCTGTTCTGTCCTCTTTGGAACTATCCCCACTGGTCAAGTCCAAAGAAGCACAAAGATTGTAGTAAAAGATTAAGAAACGTTAAGAACTTATATAAAAACAGACGGAAATTCCTATGCCCTAATCACTGATCTATGCTCAACAACATTGAGTTTCGTAATTGCCAATAAATGTGGAAGATATCCCAATTCGGCATTTCTCTAAACCTACTTTCCAACAGAGATGAATGATATTCAACACTTGAATGTAGCCATACTTAATATACCAGTCATTGTTACCCATTGATTTTTCTAAAGAAAATTTAAAAAAATATGCCTAGTTATTTTTTACATTAGTTGATTGAAATGAAAACATGTAGAACCAGAAATTATAGAGGGTTGAGGTTGTAGCATTCTGAAACATTTAGTTCCCTTTATCCGGTTCATTAAGACGACAAGAAGATATACATTGCGAGGTGCAAGCATTTCGTTTATTGTCATCAGCCGATTACATAAAACATTCAGTTACATAGGTTAAGGGCATGGCGACAAAACAATGAAATGAACGAAAATCAACATGGAAGTAATCAGGGTTCCCTGCCACGGTAACGAAATTGATTGCGCCAGCACCTTTTGTCAACAAAGGGCCGGCGCGTGACAGTTGATCAACAATGTTTCGGAGAACGTCAACAGCCTAGGGTTGTGGTTGCGCAATAGGACCATGAACGAAGTGACGAGGTCAACCACATAACCTGTTGCGACTGTGTTTCGCGATCGAAGACGCCGGGTATCTGTTCGAGTGTTGGCATACTGATCCACGTTGAGTTATTTTTTCACTAGCCACTTGGGGATGTGCTCCGAATCCCTTCGTAGTAGGTTTCGATCCGTTCTGCCAATATACGAGTCACCGCGACTGCAAGTGAACTGGTAGATAACATGAGAAGCAGAGTTTACCGAGAAAGAACGATCAGGGCAGTGAAGATTCATCCTGCAGGTGGAAAGCAACAGGCGCAGTTCCGCTGCGGGATATGCGCGATCAATGGCTGACTTCAACTTTCGACTTACATCGGTGATATTGTAGTCACCTGTGTAAGGAAGGATGATGAAAACCTGCTTCTTCAGCACTGATTGTGGTTGGGGGTAGCCACTCGTTCCTTGCAATGAATTTCAATAAATTTCGCCGGATATCTATTCGCAAGCAGAACATTCTTTAAGTTCTCCTCTTCAGACTTTATTTGTTCGGCTGTACCTACTTTCCTTGCTCGGTGAAAAATTGTTCGTATTAAAATACGTTTGTGCGCCACGGGCGCAAATGAAGAGAATTGTAGGTACTGCCCACTCCATGTGACTTTTCAATAAACAGACCTACTAAGTGTGCCGTCCGAACGCCTAGAAATAAGGACGTCTACGAATGGCAGGGAGTTATCTAGCTCTTATTCATGAGTGACATTGAGATTTCGATGAGTGAAAGTAAAGTGATGCAGAAAAGTGACAAAATGATCAAACTCGGTGAATATTAGAATGTCATCAACATACAGCTTATAAAGCAAAGATTGGTCAATATAATCCGATAATCCATCTTCGACCATTCCAAGAAAGACATCAGCCAATGTTGAGCTCAACGGGCTGCCCATTGCTACACCATCAATTTGCTTATAAGCACATCCATCGAACTCAAACCGAATGTTTTGTGTACACATAAGAATTAACTCTTTGAGGTAATCGACAGGAATGGTAAATAAATATTATGAACCAAAATAAAATTACATAAATACTCAACTGTTTCATGTAATGGAACGTTTGTGAATAGTGAGTAAACGTCAAGTGATTACATTTTTTGTGTGGAGCTCACCGAAATGTTCTCCATAATATCACATAGCTCAAAAGAATCTTTCAAAGAATGGGAGCTGAGGGTTTTACGAATGGGATCAAGAAGCTGAACAAGCCATCGAGTAAGGTTATGGTAAGCTGAATCATCCATGGCGAGGATTGGCCTCAGGGGGACACCGGCTTTGTGCGATTTGGGTGATCCTCTCATTCTTGGTGTACAGGTCCCAATCGGTTTCAACTGTTTATACTCTCGCTCCCTCATATATCCATGTAACAGAAGAATTTGCAGCTTCCTCGATGTTTGTTTTTCCACTAGAATGTTATTATCTGGTGTACGTTCAACTTTGAACTTCCTGTCATCAGCTAGGATCGTGCGCATTTTCAACACATAATCAGCTTTATTCAAGATTACAATGCCAGTGACTTTGTATGGCTTCAGAAATACCACGTCCTGCATCTGTTTCAGATTTTTGATGGCCTCATAATGTTCAGAGAGTAGACAACAATGCTGGCGAATGGGTGACGACATAAACTGATGCGAAACATCGACCATTTTGGCAAGAAATCAACCTGCACTTTTTGGTGAGGTGGGAGACAATACCTTCAGCTGGTCGTATAGATTTCCAAACTGAACTTGAATCGTTAACCGGTTAAACTTCTTCGGCGGGAGTTTGCATTTTAAGCCCAGAGAAAGTACTTCTAACTGCACTTGCGTAAACTGCTTACTTGGCAAGTTGTGGACATGTTTCATGGCATCACTGGGAAAACTGGGTTTGCTACTGGCGCCACCCAAAGAACCTTGGAGACTTTGAAGCGTTTTGGTTGTCCGATCGCCTCACAAGCGAAAGTGTTCGAGTGTTCACATATGATAATTCGGTCATGCCTAATGTGAGATCAATGGCGCAGTGGTAAACACGGTTGCTTCATGAACAGCGTGGCATGAGTTCTAGTCCCGGCAGTGGCGATGATATGCACTACTGACTAGCTCTAATGAGAGCGAAACTCCAGTCTAGTGGTTCTTTTCGAAAGGGGCAGACTGGAAAGTCTATGGGAATGCAACAGCTGCGATCAATTGTGGGTGATGTTCAATCTATATGAAAATTATCGTTATTAATCAATAGTCTTCCTTCCACCAGAGTTCTGAAGAAATCTGATGGAAAACGACCAGACCGAATACAATCCTGATAGAAACCAACACGAGTTCGTTCAATCACCGTTTTGCACCTCAGTGTTAACAATGGATTAAAACCTCGAGTAGTGTAGAGAGGGATCCTTCGTTTGGGAAATTTCAAACATTGAGTTCCCTTTATCCAGTTCATTAAGAAGGCAAAAGGTGCTGACGCAATCAATTTCGTTACCGTGGCAGTGAACCCTGATTACTTCCATGTTGATGTTCGTTTATTTCATTGTTTTGTCGCCATGCGTTTAACCTATGTAACTGAATGTTATGGCATTCGTTGGTATAACGCCCATATTTACCCCTGCAACCGTCACTCTGCTACTGGTGGTTGTAAGATTTGCAAGTTGCTATCTTAGATTTCACACAGGATTGCTCCCGAACACAAATTAGCCATGTAAACAAAATGACTCGACCGGATTCAGACGGACTGACATTTGGGTCACCAATCATTTACGTGTACTAAGAAGATCGAATTTCATTCACCAAAAGCTTTCGTCGACACTTCACGACGTTTGCC
>JTDE01001261.1:55935-66769 GCA_014338405.1 Paragonimus skrjabini miyazakii
GACCACCACCACCACCACCTTGTGGTCCGGGGACGAATTCTGTAAACAAGTGAACGTGAGACATCAGACCATGGCAAGTCATCGCTGATACACCATAAGCCTTGGTCAACAGGTGTTCTGTTTTCTAATTCCCGTCATTACTTGGGTCAAGGCCAAATTACGACCAACAAGTTTGTGAGTAATCGTTTTAGGAGCTAAGACTAACTCAGATTATGTAAGCTGTTTCTTCTCGAAAGCTATCTGATAAGAATGTCCCTGTAATCTCTGTGGTCTAAACTGTTCTGTCTAAATGAACGTTCCCAAATCTTTACACTGAAAAGTAGACTTATGTCTATTTGGGTTTGAGGAAGTACCTTTCAGTCAGTATGTTATTGCGTTTATTTCTTATCGCCTTAGAAAGTGGCATTAGAACCGACTTGACTGTTACAAGTGGCAGATGAAATCCTACTAAGGAAAACGTCTGTGTGAATAGTGGCTAGTATATGTTAGAACGTACTATTCGGTCACCCTCTCGGACCGGGCAGCCCGTTTGCATTTAGAAGAGAGTTGTGTTTAACACACCCTTTCAACTAAACTACGGATGTGTGATTGTTTACTTATCTTGAAATGTGAAGCACTGAGCTCACCCACTTTTCCGCATGAAGCAGTTTGGAAACAGCTGATAGCGCTGATGAGATTATATGGATGAATCACTTTGTAATGTAAGTACGTTCTACCAACCTTGGTATTAAGTTTGAAAAAGGTTAACCACTGGTTCAAAATAGTCTTTTTCACGGGGTAGGACAGCGCTTAAATTTAATCAATTTTCGTAAGTCAGCTGGCATCTGAGGTAACCTCAGCAACAAATTTGTTTACTGCAGTAAACAATTAGTTCACTAACATGTTGTAATACAGAATGGAGCAATATTTACACATTGATTCTTCATATATATATGGGCAACACGTTTGTGTGAATAAAATCAACTTCTACAGAACATGTGGCTCTAGAAATCCACAATCCTATCCCTTACAGCAATCAGGTTTTTTAGCCGAGCAGTCCTTTAAAACGGTCGCCACTCAGCCATTCCCCTAAATTCCGCCACTGTGCTTTATGTTCGTTCACGTCCCTCCCAGTCTCGGACCACAGTGAACATCGCAGTCTGGATTCTAATAGTTCGTAACAACATATTGACAAACGGATGATAGCCATGCCACAAGTACTTCAGCGGGCTTATTTCCAGTTCGTTTCTGGTTTAAAGTCCAGCTCTGCTTCGTATATGTACGTCCTGCGATGCCAAAATATTGGCAAGACAAGTGGTGCAGTCTGACGCGGATTACAATCTATCACCTCGCCTTAAAGACGACAGGTCTACTACTTTACCTTACGGCTACCACGTATTCATCAGAGTTGCGACCGTGCCAGTGCTAAATAGGATTATGTCACGTATTTTAGGCTTGACGGTTACCTCGGCCCCGAGTACGGCACATCGGTTTAAACCTGCTTACAGTCAATCTACTTCAGGTAAAACCAGCAGAACCGACTTGTCACTTGGGGAGAAATTGGGAGTTGTTCCCTTGGGTACAGACAAGTCAGCGATGCATGTAGCTTTCTCTCAAAGAACCGGTAGGACACTGGTACTAACTGCATTAAAGCCGGAGGAATAAACAAACAGTTGAACACTCACAAACGACAGCAGGCTTAGCAATTCAGATGGACTTCCAATTTAGCCATTTTGGAAAAGATGCATTAGGCTCGAGTTTCGCGTTTGTTAGAGCTCGCCAGTAGTGCATATCCTTACGACTGCTTGGATGAGAACTTAGAGCGCTCTTTCATGAGACAACCGTGTTGACCACTGCGCCACTGACCTCATATTAAGCATGACAGAAAGGTCATCAATGAACGCTCAGTCACTTTCGCTATTGAGTAGTGACCAGATTGTCCGATCACCTCGAGAAGCATTAACTGTCCACTTAACTGCAAACCTTAATCCCGCTTTTAGGATTTCCGAGACAGGTCGAAATCTCCGGTCCAAATAAACCTGCTGGGCGATATTTTAGATTACTGGTGAATAGTCGGAGGTTAGGTAAATTTCAAGTTGAACGTCACTCCCATTTGATCACAACCTTCGCGTTCATATAGACTTGCCACCCAGCCCCTTTTAAAATGTGAGTGATATTCAACCAGAAATAAGCCAACTCCCTGACTATTCATCAGTAAGTGGAAAGTCGTTAGTCCGAGAGAGCTCTGGCTGGACGGACTTTTCTACATTCACTCTGATGCTTGTGCAGTGACCTAGAAGATCGGGTGTGCGGGTGATTTGTCGAACCACTTTTAGAAAATATGCCGGTTTCCTATAGAAGTATGTCAGTCATAAGAGAATCCACGATAATTTGCACTAAAAAAATATTAATTCACTGTCAAGGATTGAAAAACAAAAAGATAATTTACTGTTGTGTTCATGGCAGACGACTTGGAGACTGGGTAAAAGGAACAAAGTAGACTGGTAATGAATTATTTTACTTCATACTACCCGTTCTTTTTCTGATAAACCTAACTATCAGCATTGATATACGCAACACTGAAGCCTCGTCACCCTTTCTACCTCAAAAAGCGTTCAGGTGGCAGTTACAACAGAAGGGTATCATAATAGTGAAAAATACTACTCAAAAAATGTTACCAAATTCGATCCTCGCAGCCTTTAACGGAGGCGCTGTAAAAGTAGGAAATTACCTCTAGTCAGCATCAGAATGAACTCTTGAAAAGTCACTTTTTAACATAATAGGTAACGGGGTTGCTACTTAAAGAGAGAAGGAAATTATATGTAGTCGTCAGTTACCAACCTAGTGAACTTGTAAGCACATACACAGATTGCACATATTGTCCACAGTTCTAAATTGGACATAATGGGCAACAACTAATTCCCAGCATGCACGTAAATGGTTGCGAGAAACCTTCTAAACCATCGTGAATTTCATAATATAAGGAGGGGTTTCAAGACTGCCGGCCGCCTGTAGAACATAAAGTAAAACACTAGTAGAGAAAATATTAAGTTGTAGGGTGGAAACTGCACACAGTGGCTTTTGAATACATAGTCCGATTACATCTTGAAAATCAAAGATTCAGCAATTAGAGTGGACAGGTCCTATCCCACGTTACTGAATCGAGATCGACCATTTACAGCCTGACTGTTTGTTCGGTTGTCCGATCATTCAAAAGAACAAACAACCAATTTCCCCAGATTTCTAGTTTTACCCCGCAGAAGTGTCTGAACTTCGAATAGCCTCATGGAACTAGTTTCAGCTAGTTCACTCCCATCTTATTCTTCACAATGCTTCACCCTTTAGTAACCCGGGTCGCCACGGCGACCTTGACCTTCGGAATCTCGCAGTGACTCAGGTCCTGTTAGCATTAAGTATACCCCGGTTCATAACTGGATCATTTATTGAGAATAATTTCCGAAGCTGGCAGGTTTCCGACAAATATTTTTTGTGATCTACAAATGGTTCCCATATGCAAAAATGTAATCTACATCTGCTAACGCGGTTTCGGTTCGAATCTTTCTCGCAAACATCCGCAAAACAAACTGCTAAACATTTGTGAAGATAATAAGGGTACAGTTTGACAAAACGGACAGCAGTCTAATTTATAGTTGGTTGCTGTTAAGAAATATTGTTGATAAATCTAAACGGAATGCGGTTGCAGGATAGAGATACAAACGAAATCTACTACCCACTGGAGTTGCGTATATCAGAGGTTCACAACATTTTTGACAGCTTTCTGAAACGCGTGCTGGTGCACTTAAAAGTATTTCGCTTGGTTAGTACTGATATACGTAAATGGCTGTTTGTATGTAGTTAGTGAAATCAAGTCAGCTGGACAATTCTTATAAGATTAGTGAACCCCAGAGAAGCCAGTGAAGCCGGTTAATGGTCTTGCCTAGTGAATTGGCAAGTTCTGTCAAAAACCTGAAAGAGCAGGAAACAACAAATAGGCAAAATTTTGCCATCTACCGTTTTGGTAGATATCGCTTATGTCAGTAACCAGATCGGTGGGGGAGAAAACTTAGGTTCGGACATACACTATATAAGGTGCTTGTCATCATATGCGTTTATGGTCACATTTTCGGAGCCTAAGTTCTTTACGTTAAGAAAACACCAAGGAGGGCATTAAGTGTGTCTCAGGTTATAACCTACAGCGCTGACATTCAAAATTAGTATAGTTACTGCTGACTAAGTGTCGAGAATGTGCATGGTTTGCTCTCACCTAACATCGGCGATGACAGTCATTTTTAGCAAAGCAGCAGTCGATGAAATCGCCGAGTTCTTATTAAAAGTTAACTAAAGTACGCCAATTGTACAGATACATCGAAGCTTATCAGACGAGCATGTTTGTCAGTGCACGTCTGAATATGTCAAACCTGACTACAAAGTGGCTCCTTGATACGCCGACAAGCGGATAGGTAGATCTCTTATTCGGTAAGAGACAGGAACTATCGCGCTAGGCAGTCTCACTTACCCCACCGAAAGTGAGTGCGTAACTTCTCGATTTAGACATTGTTACCGATGTTCCTTCTAAATAGAGAGGGATTGTCCTTGAGTCACGGTTACGAACTGCTTGAAAATCGCGTAAGTTTTAAACCTAGGTGGAACTGCCTTTTTATATGCTGTTTGGCGCTGCCATAGTAACCACGAGGGTAGTTTTGTTTCTATGCTGAACATTCTGTTGACAAATCTTACTGATCACGCAACAATTGCTATAATTAGAAATAATTACAGAGCAACGCCGCTAGGGCTGGCGAGATTTAACAGCTAAATAATCATTCGTTTCACTTTTTGATTCCCTGGGGAATGAATCGTAGGAGGTTGATATCTACCATGTCCTGAAAAGAGAGGACAATGATCGAAACCCTCGTGGGAATGCGGCATAAAGATGAGATGACACAAGTGAAACATACATAGAGTTAATCAATTTGAAAAGAGATGCTGCAGCAGTTTAACTTTGACAACAATACAGAAGAAGTGAGAAGGGGAACCGAGATTCACAAATCAAGTTGATTAGAGATGGATACTCGTTATCAATACACAAATCAAGCAACAAAATTCTCAGAGCAAACAAATACATTAGCGGAAGAAGGTAACGTAGAGCAACCCCATTACAACGAATGCTCCATTAAAAAACAATTATGAATGTTAGAGGGTGTTTAAATCGTTTTAAAATACTTCTCTGTTTAAAAATGTAATACATATTCTTAGTATGCAGAGGAACTAGTAATATGAATGGCGACAATTCACCAAAAGGGAACACAATCACGAATGAGAAAGTATTCGTTGTGCGACTTCATCAAAAGTCACTGTTTGTTTAAAGTTTATTGTAGTAACCCAAATTATATGGTGGACACTATTAAGGTCACTAATACATTTCAGTGTTCAGCAAACTTCATCAGGGAATGTTAGGAAAAATCAGAGTAGGGCAATAATTACAGTATGGAAAAATTGTATAATGTAAAACTGATAAATTGGAAAAGAAATTGGGGTCAATATATGAACAAAACGTCGACTGACCTTGATAAAACTGCTGTCACATGTAATAATCACGTGGTCTTGTGAGATAAAGAAACAACATGATCTACAACAGAAAGAGCAAGTTTCAGATTGTTTGATGATTAACCGCTACCGACAGAAAAATTGTGACGAGGGTTACTCTTTAGACAAGGACACTAAAGTTGCATGGTAGTTGAAAATAGCGGAATCTTCATAATATCAGCAACCTTAGATTTAGTCTAAATGACGCTGTTAGGTAAGATCACTGACACTTCCGCAGTAGTTGTCCCTGGACGTACGGTAAACTGTGAACTTTGATACATAGTCTACACGTTTGTACAAGATTCAATGGTTTCCTTTAGCCTAACCCAATAAAAATAACCAACTTTTGGCTGTGCGCTTTCCAGGACAGCGAACAGGTGATATATCCTGCGACACTTGTACTGGAGGGGGCTCTTTTGGAATGCTCTTTGTAGGGGCTTAGGAGAGTTGCTTTGATGACAGGACAACAGGGAAGGATTTCTCACCTAATTTGACGATTGGCACGCAATGATGAACATTTGGTTGTTTCATTTATGCCTTTCAGCCTTTATATTTACGAAATCGGTCATTATTCTCGATCTAGTAGTTGTGTGTCTGAGCGGCATTGTTAGGTGAAAAATTAACTACTCCATGTTCATGTGAGCGGGTTTGTGTTTGCACGATAGGTCTGCATAACGTCTGTATTAAGGAACACTGATTATGATTTACCGATCTGTATGCTGTAATCTGGTAACGCCATCGGAGAGGAAGGGTTAGTAGACAAGTATGGTTTAGGTAGTTGCTCATAAACGGTAAATCGGTTGGTCAAAATCGTGACTGTAATAAAAAGATGAAAGTATTATGAATTGACCTCATCAATCAATGTGCTGAAAGTGTTTTATAGTGATGAAAAATCAATTATTTATTCCTGTTCTATCTTGGAACAACTCGTATTATACGTTTTAATCTGTCAGGTTAAACTTATCCAGGTAGTGCTAGTCCAGCAACCTTTCAACAATCCTCACTAAGATATCTTTTTAACAACTTGACATTCTTAATCTACACCTTCCAACTCGATATCACAAAAGAATGAAGAACTGACAGGATATTATACACTTTCTCGGACAAAAGTCAATTAGACACTCTGCAGGTCGCATAGGGTGTGCTACTTTATTGGATGTGACATCGTAGAGGTCATCAGAATAGACGGCATAGCAATCCAACTGGAGCACGTGACGTCAATCAGTGTCAACACACGAGAGGCTATCAGCGAAACGGAATTAGAACAACATTATTCAATCAAAAAGAAGTTTAGCTGCTACACTATGTTTGTCCAATGGGTTCTTGCGAGCAATGCAATTTGTCACGGCACGTGACAGATATAAACGGCTTACTTGATTGAATCAACGTCGTAGACCACATTGGTGTACTGGCTGATCATGTTAAGAAAATATTTCAGCCAATTGAACACATTTTGTGAAGAGATTGCCCACTTCTCCACCACCTTTAAACTGCTTTATACATCTCATATCTGCTTTAACTAAATTTTCGGCACGTAAGTCGAATACACAATTTACTTTCTGTCAGAAATACAAGTAGTCTGTATTAAGCCATTAATTTTCCCTGAGTCACTTATGTTTATAGTTATACTTACTTTCTTTTCGCTTGTGTCATCATCAAAAAATTGACTTTACCTTGTTTACTCAGTTGGTCATATCTCTATTATAGCTCCAAATATGTTACGAGAGAATAGTTATACTGGCCCTAGTTTATCCGTAGACTGGAAACATTTTACTTACGAACGTAGCTGTCAAGTTTGTGATAAAATTTTACTTCACGACAGAGCGTGTCAGTCGTTTAGCTCTGTCAATTCCACACTTTCGCCGGCAGTTCACGTTGACTGTTTAATTCTAGTACCTTGCTCAAAAGGAAGACGAAAGACGAACTGTTGCCAATTGTTAATCCATGTTTGTGCTGTGAAGAAACGAATACAAACTACTCACCCAGTCGTACTTAGGTTTATTTAGAAAAGTTTACGGTGAGGGGAATCAGCACCCAGTTTTGATTCAGATAGGAGCGATGCTGATAAAATACACTGTTGGCTTATAACCCATTACAAGATTTTCATTGATTCTAAGATGTTATCGTCTATCATTCCAAGATATGCAAAAAAGCCTAATGCCAAGTGCTGTTAGTGTTATGGTGGGAAAATCCTAAGAGTAGATTCTAAATCTGAAGTCAAATTTGGGATACAGCGTTTGGAAAGTTCAATATTTGCCCAAATGTACTGACTAGACGTTAGCCAAACAACCAAGTTGTTTGAATCATTCCTACAAGGTGCTGGACTTCCGTTTCTTCATCAAAGTAACTGTTAACTTATAAATGCAACAATGTTGTATAGTAATTTTAGACAGGGCAAATAAATTCGTCACTCGCGCTTTTCCCCTTTGATGTCTTGTGATGGAAATTTTGGAATTGGGGATCCGATCGTTCTGACAATGAGAACTTCATTGCGAACAGTTGGGTTATCGTTATGGCCTTCGCTGACAAAACAAACAGATTACACGGTGGGAACGTTGGTGCATGCAAAAGGTTTGTAAAATCTTACTGATGCCAGCGTCGATATCACTTCGTCAGATTTCTTAACAGTGTTATTATCCTCTCAAAGAAACGGTGTAATCGCGTTTGAGCTAAGGGAAAATCTGCGCGGCTTAACACGAATAACTATACAATTGGATAGTTCTTACTTCACTGGCTTGAACTATTGTTTATTGTTAATCAAACCACCGAAAGCCTTCAAGTGTTGCAGAAAGATAAAGTTTTATTCTTTGGATTCAAGAAAGATTCAGAACACTGCCGGTTCTTCTATGATGGGATAAAGATCTTTCATAAATATGACTTCATGTTTCCGATTTCTAATCTTATCGTTCTCAGTCACTTGTGTTCAAATACCACGTGTCTATTCAATTCATACTTTTACTTGCCCCCTATGCAACAACGAAATGTTTCTTTGATGTAACTTCCATTCCGAAACTATGTTTACGATGCGTCATGCAACCAGCCTCCTTATCAGATCAGGCAGTAGTAGAACAAAAGCCATTCATGCAGACACTGGCTCGCAAAGGACAAACCACCTTTCACTTTGCTCACCGGATAGACAAATCAGACGTATCCTGGTCTGCACAAACAGGAATCTGATTATTTCTGACGTTTCCTTGACCCGCATCACCCGCGTGGAATACCTACCACACGCACATGTCCCAACACACACGTTGGTCTGTTCTTTTGAATGAGTAATTAAAGCAATCCTCATCCTTACATAGTAAACATTGCCAGGAGTATACGTTAAGCCTGTCTGTGTTAGATTAGCTGCGTATAACAGCAGACGACATGTAACCTGGATAATCCTGTGGTGTGCCTGGATAATTCTGCCTTAGTCCATAACATGCGCAGACAACTCACGGTAGGTATATCGAAGCGTGTTTGATAAGCATGGTTACCACTTTTCACCTTTATAGAATTTACGTCCAACACAACTAATGTTTATCCTGTTAACATCATATGACGTACATGCAACTGTATCCAAGACTGATTCTAACTCCGTTTGGATACAATAAAGTCCCACAGGCAATTAGATATCAATAATAAATGTATATCAAATATTTGGTGGTCATACTGCAGGAAGGGGACTATTTGATACTTGGCAGTTTGGATTAAGAGTGTTTATAAATTACGTTCTAGCCGTGCCTTTCTGTCGCATCTATACGGGGTTTTATGTAGTTGCGTTACAGTTAGGCTCTGTTGATTTACTGCTGTCGAGGTGGATGATGATGCGGTTTATTACTCAGCGGTACAAACCTGTTGTATGATACGAATCATAAGGAAGAACGCCCATGGTGAGTATTCAACAACCTACACTGTTCAGAAGACCGGATACATGAGGCGACACGTAAACAAATGTATGTTTAGTACGGAATTTTGGAAACGTAAAAGTCCCTGCACAAACGGCAACGGGTACTGATATTTGTCATCCGTGCAACTGATATGTACGATCAAGCTGGGGCATTTTTACGTATCTGGTAGTGTACAGCTTCCAAAACAAATTAACTAGTACATGTGTGACAGATGATGTCCGGCAAGTTCCAGGATGACGTAGCCAAGACAGAGATCGAGAATACAGTTTGGGTTTCTTCTAAAGGACTTTGATTGACTACAATTAAGTCCACCTATAAGAAATTGGCGGCCTTGTTAGCACTGTTGTGGAGCTAAGCGAGAGTGACCCTCGATGCAACAAACATAACCCTAAGGAACGAAAATTGTTCACTGTGAAATAAACATTGGTGATTGTACTCTACAGACTGATCGAGCATGCAAATGCAGCTTTGAGCACGAGGCTTTTTAGGTTTACTGTCGGTCTCCAAAGCAAATTTTGGAACTGATTAAGAACCTAACTTTCACTTTCTGGGGTGCAGCCTTTTGAAATGGGCTCGACTGGCGTTCATAACCAGTTCTACATCACAAATGTCACGTGATGGATAAACATCGCTGAACTAGCGCAAGTAACTCGTGAGTTGAGGGCTGTGTGCACAACCGTAACAAACATCAGCAACAATTGGGATAATAAGACAAATTATGCAGTGCGAAAGACAATGAAATGGTCAGTGTTAGATGCATGTGCGTAAAGAGTAACCCAATAGGAGAATACCGAAGATTGTAGGTATCACAAATGGGGAGGTTGAAGAGATGCTCAACGAAAATGACCAAACCGAAGGTTTACCATGCTTGCCAAATGATAACGAAAGTGACTAAGACGAGAGCCCTAAATCGGGCTGCTTGGGTGTATAAGAAAATAGACTGATACCTAGCATATTGGGGTGGACTACCATACTATTTAGTTTACCTTCCATTCGGGGAAATGGAGGCTGATGTCGACAATATTTAATTCAGTTGAATGCCGTAAGCTACAAAACAGCAGTTTGAAAGTATATGGAATGTTTACTGGGAAGTCGGTCATGAACGTGGCTGTACTGTATTTCTGTAAGCAAAACAGACGAGCCTCGGCGACAAATTTCTAGGGGTTACAGTTATCATGATAGGATTGTGGCCAAAAGCAGCTGTTGGCCTGTTACTGTTCCTTGACATCTGTTAGATCTTAAGAAGATCACTCCAACCAACTGTTATCTTACTCCTAATTCATTGCAGATCAGTAAACTGAAATCTACTAAATATGACAACTAGTACAGCAAAGTGAAGTTTCTACTGGTGCTTACGTCATGGAACACCATATGGTGAT
>JTDE01001261.1:66869-83899 GCA_014338405.1 Paragonimus skrjabini miyazakii
CACATTTAACTTTGACTTTTTGGGTTTATCGATTCATTTTCAGTAGACTTATGGGAGGTAGACTTACTGACCAACAATAGGTGTATTCTTCAGCCATTTGTGATAAAACAACCAGGCGCAGACGGTTCTTATTTCCCAGAGGTACGTGACCGGTGGTGTATACAACTGGAGTCATGTTACTTATTAACACCTGGCTTAAGCCTACCAGTTTTCCGGTTCCGAAACAACGGTGATTTCTTCTGACATGCAGTGACAAACAACCCATACGTGACCCATAAATGAATTTATGCGACCTGCACCGCATACGAAGGGTGTGGCTCAGTTAGTTTGCTTGGTAGGTAGCGTTCAGTTTGTTTAGTATGTTCATTAAATTTGGAATTCTCAAGTGATCACTGTTATCTGTTATAAAAACTCCCAGACTGAGATCAGAGTTTAAATCCATCACTATCGATATTTTCCGTAATCTTCTCTAGGTTGCGGTCCCTATATACAGGACTGAAACTTTATGTAATTGAAGGTCGCACAGGAGCTAACGGCCATTTTCACATTTCAACAATCGTAGACACAGATAGTAATATGTTCACCGCAGAACTAGACTTATTTAGTGTTGTGGTTTGTTTGGCAACTAGCAGAGTTCATTTTATGCGACCAACATGCAACTTTATCTCAAAAATTACCAAGAATATTCGTAGTTCAAACGGATACATTTAATTTACCCACATCCCTAGTAACTTCCAGCCTTGCAACGATTATTGGTTTACTAAAGTAACCATTTTTGTAAAGAACGGAATGCGAAAGAACAAGCTGTGTTCGGCGAAATTTGAAATGCCGCAACGTTTGGCATTCCTAATTAAAAAGCTTAATACACAGTAAACAGTAAATGAATCGTTGTCAATTAAAGCTAAAAAACAGTTTTACAGTTTGGTCAACTACATACCAACAGTGGATTAAGATAACTTCAGAATGCGTTGCAACCGAAAACATGCGAAACGCTTTGTGAGACTGAGTACTACGGTTTAAGTTATTTCTGGTATGAAGGACTGAAATCTGAAGAATTTTCCCCTAATCTTTCAGCACGTAACTCTACCTGCCATGAACTCCAACTTGATTGGTTTTTTCATCTTTCATATCAAAATGTGAGAAGCTAAAAGCACAATATTCTGAACCGACACATTTAGTGGACTATGTGTTCCTTAAGAACATAGCCTGAACATGGGCACGTAGAATATGTCCGAGGTTTTTTTGAATCCACTGACTAGATTGACCTGATCTCTTTCAAGAGTAGTTTGCGCTGGTTCCGTCCTCAAAAGTTAAAATTTGATCCTGTCTTCGGATTTTTGGCTGCTTATTCATAATTTCACGTTAGCATAATCACTTATTAATTCTACTGAAGTTACCAGACCTGTTGGTGTAGTATCCTGCATTACTGGTGTATATTGATCGGTTTTATTTCTACGTTTGCAGTCAGCTCGACCTTGTTGGTATCTAGGCAATAATAATAATAATAATAATGAGTTTGTTATTCAGTGAGTAGTTGAAGTACAATACGGCAAAGTGACGCACGGAAAGCAGTGCGTATTGTTTTTCGAAAATTGGATAACCAAAGGATCACATTGCAGGTGTATAATGCATTCGCGAGGTCCTTATTAAAACCAATTACACTTAGGTATGCCGGAGATTAGCCTGGTACTAGGATGACAGGGAAAAGTGTTGTTAGCACAGTCTAAGAACAGGTTTAAACTGTTGATGTAGCATTAGACTTAGACTGTAATATTTCCGAGGAAATTAGTTACACGCGAAGCGTATCAAAGGACTGAGGATTACCAGTCAAAAGCTAAATTTTTGTGTGCGTTTCCCGGTCACGGAGAATAGAAATCTCTATTTCGGTAGTTTCTTTCATTCCGATCACCATGCCCTAGGTTTCACGTAACATTACAGGAAACTATTGGATTCAATCGCCATAAAACTCTTACATGAATCCAAGTCGAGGAAGCTTGGTCATCAGTACAATAACGTTGCAAGTTATTTAGAAAAAACAACTGGCAACCTCTAGAACCACACTATGGATGGATACAGTATCCTTCGGATTGCCAGTTTATACAGGCTGTGGCTGTTTACACTTGTTATCCAACACAAGAATGAGTGAATGACTGTACCGCTGCTCTAGCAATGATAATAACAAGCACTGAATACATTTATTTGCCACGTGTTTCTTCTCATGGCTAAACCGAACGTATTCATGCTACTTAAGTTTCCGTTGTGTCCAGCTTTTCATCTGACACATATTTCATGCAATGCAGGAAACACATCGAATCACAATCAGTAAATTTCTCAAAGTTTCTTTAGTCATATATCATATGGTTGGGATTGGACTGTCAAGTTTTGTGATCCACCTACTACATACAGGTTAACTGGAACAGAATTAGCAAATTACAGCTATTCATTCACCTTATTGATTGTGTGCGTACATTTTGAGCCTTGGGTTTCCAGTAATAGTATTAATATACACTAACATCAGTGCAATCCACAGCTAAATAAATGTCAACGCCATTTAACTTTCCCGTACGATGTACTGCTATAATAATTTAGAACGTACTTGTGTTCCGTGTTGGCATAGTAGACCTTTTTCTAGCTGTGACCAAAATCATATTCCGTTTTACCCCAAAATGGGTTACGTTTACTACTTCAGCTGATAAGAATGCTCCTGTAGATAGTATTTACACCTGTTCCTGACAAATGGTTGATTTAGATAGTCAGCCATGAGAATAAACAAGATCTTTTCAATAGTCAAGCTAGAGGTCGCATCGGTTACAAGATGAGAAAATGCGACGGGATTCGACAAGTGTTTGTATTCCACACCGATTGTCATTAAGTCAACATAGCTTTGAAAAATGGTCGCCTATCGAATAGCGTCACAAACTGGACAGTGTGGCGTAGGACCAGAATGAGTTCATGGGACCGCTGATTGTCTGTTTGAGGCATTTGCCGTATAAACACATGCATATGCACTCTGGTACAAAAACGTTTGATCGAATGTCAAATCGGTACAAGATGTTTGTTTGTACACATGTAAGGAACAGTATATCGACTAGCGTGCACACATGAAGAAACATCTGTTTGCACGTGAACACTCTGGGATGACTTGATGTTTCTGAGTGTTTCCAGTGGGTAAGTGAGACAGGGTAGACGTGACCGACCAAAGACCACACTTAACAAGCGCAGCTGCTGCAGTGATCACCGTCAATTCGGATCCGCAAGTTCCATTACTCGGATAGACGGTGGATGCACACCACAGGTTAGAACAAAGGATTACTCTTTCGCGGGCTTTTGATGGTGGGCAAAGGGTGAATGACCCGACGTCGTTATTCACAAATGCATACCTCGTTTACCATAACTCTCTACTATCATGAAAAGCCAATGATAAACCAGCGCGTTCAGGCTCAAACGACCGCCAGCAACACCTTAACGTAAAACATTTTAATCGGATTTACGCAGGACGAGCAACTGTCCTGTCTAACAGTGTAAATAAGCACTGGAAAAGTGTCATCACCAGTTCATTGGTTTCAAATGAAGATGACCAATTTCGAAAATAATGTCATTGTGACCTCACAAATGAGGAAGTTCCTGTCTGTGATCTGTGTACCATTTCAAAAAATCGGGTATCTTTCAGGGTGTCATTCTTTCACTATTTCCTTCCCGTTCTGTGTGGCCCCAAAATCCATTCCAACGGGTTCAGTTCTGTCAAAATATGCAGATAATGTTTTTTTTGGAATTCGATATTCAGAGCTGTCTACCTCCGTCGACTTGGTAAACTTATCACCTATTCTACAGAACCTTCCATGTTGATCAGCTGTAAAAATGTAATAGTTTTCCACCCAAGGTACAGGATTGTCGGCAACGTTTTTCTCGACTTCCTAAATTATAGGTTAATATAACTCTTCTTCGAATCCAGTTTGCAAAAACTCCGGTGTCAGTAAACGATACTCTGGCGTGGTATTCTGTTGCTAATTTTGTGTTCGCTGTAGTTAAACTATCCATATTTCGCATGTCTTTTATAACTCTGTTCATCCACGTATTACGTAGTCCTTTGTTTTGTGGATGTAGATATATAACCCATTAGTTCTATTTTTTCGGTAGTTTCCGCCCGTTTTTGAGAGGAGACTTTAGCACTTCCTAGAGACAAAAAACAGCAGCCTACCGACAATAAGATTCCTTGTGATTCTCATCCAGCGTATTGCTCATCACCAACTTTATGCCCACGAGAGGTTTGGTTCCAACGTGATGCCGGATTTCATGCATTACAGTGGGTTGGCCCAATATATATCCTCATGATCAACTAGATCCATTCCTAATTCAATGCATGATTGCAACCCTCTCTAAGAATGTTTTGCTGCCCATCAGTTAGCTTAACCTTCTGTTAGCCCTTAAATTTTGCTGTAAAACAAACCGATAACAATATCTTTACCTGTTGAAGAAGTGAATTTTTGAATGTCCATTATTTACCTCTGGAAGCGTATGAAGCAATTTTTGACTCGGCTCGTCATTTGGTACACGACTAAAAGGTCTCTGTGAAAACGGTTACGTTTTGTCCATTTTTGGGGGGTATAACACAGTACCGTCTCAAAATCGATTGAGAGTTCAAGGATTAAAGACAAGTTGTCATTGTTCGTTTTGGAAAACTTTTCACTTCCAGTTCGTAAACAATATCGTTACACGCTTTGGATTTTTTAACCTAAAGGAATGTCATGATATACACCAGCTTTTTAGTTGGATACTATTTACGGTTTTTGTTGTAAGTCAGGTCACGCGTCAATTTTATGCAGCTGGTGGTGCTTAAAAGAGTAGACGAGCAAATGATTGACGAAAGATGGTTCTGCTTCAATGATCTCATTGTTCCACACGAAAGGTTGTAAGGTTTGCTATTGGATGACACAAAGTCCATCGTGTAGTGATCAAATTAATTCTCTTCCACAATAATCCAACACAATCTATCACGGAATAGACTATAGTTTCAGGTTGGTAAAAGCTTAATTTTTTTGCGCATTTTTTACTTGTTTCCGGTATTAGAGCTCGGGGCTTAAACACAATGTTCACAGTTGTTTGATTGGTGAGCAGTTTGCTTCAAAAATAGGTCACCTCAGTGTGTTTTTACCTATACATGTGAATACGGTTCAGTCTATCATTCATGCATGGGTACTTTTTCGTGAATGTCTATCAAAACAAAAATTCCTATAATTTAGGCGGTTACAAATTTTTATCATTCAAAGTCTAACAGCATTTTGCTGGCGCTATTAAACAAATTGTGTGGACTCCTCGCATGTTGTTAAAATGAGAAAATTCACTTCCTTTGAATGAAAAACATAGTGTTCAGTTTACTTATATGTCATGCATTCAGAATCAAGTTGCATGTCAACTTGTAGTTATATAATATTGAATCATGTTTGATTTTCTATAAATAAGGAAACGCGAATTGTTATTCGTTTCCCTTAGCAAATGAAACGGACCGTCCAAAAGTCCAGTAAGCTGTTCATTCCTATTACCGATTAATGCTGCATACATTTTGATATTTCCTCCACACTCTAGACTGTATATCTTGTTTATCCATCAAGCTGATTATGAATCATCAAGCAAAAGAGAAAATCAAATGTTTTCTAATCTTTTGTGATTGTATTCTGCGCTGGGCCTACGACCGACAAAATTCATTTACAAAATAAACCGTTCCACTTAACTGTGTTTGCCCGAAATCGTCCACCTGTCAAATGCAGCGTATGCATCAGCGAGATTTCGGTGTTTTGATCCTTCCTATTCTGTCTTGACTATTAGAGATGATTGAGTTTTCGCTCCAAATAGGGGGAGGTCTTAAAAGAGAAAGACGGAGAGAAAGAAACGAAAGATTTGGATTGCGGTGATTACGCGAACATCTTTGTGAAAAGTGTGCATTATCCAACAGGCGGTAAACTCTTGTTCCTGATTTCTAGCCGAGATATGCCTTGGCTCTGACTCATCCAACCTGCCGACCCGTTGCACGTCAAATGCAAATACCGGAGAGCAGGCAATCGATGTTCGCTGCCATGGTTTTGTACTGATTGCATCTATTTGATGGAAACCAGACTGAGTGTACGGATGTTGCCAGTCTTCGACATTGAGTGTTCGCGGGTTACCTTATGGCTAACACTCATAGTAAAAGTGTGTGGCAGATGTGGTGGTCGTGATGTTCTACAAATGGGTTATCGTGGCCAATTCGGTGTACACTACGTATCACATGTTAATGTTCATTTTGTTTGAAATAACTCTGGACAGTTGTCGGAGCAATACTAGCGTTTTGACAATGCAAAAGCAATAGTGAGAAATCACGCGTATCATTAATTCATGGAAGTCATTTAGCATTCACCTGTCAGGAGTGTGTTGTGATGTACATTTTAAGCCGGGGAACTACAAATAATCTCTAATAACCAAAGATCGTGGGCATAACTTCGAGTTGAACTGTGAGTCCCAGTGAAAGGGCACGAAATGTCGTTAAAATGCGTTGCTTAGAGGGATCGGTATCACGACGAATTGTTCTCCTTAATTTTTTCTCAAGTCAATACAATTACAGAGGTTTCACCTGGACGTCATAAGAAAAACCGCAAAAAACAAGAAGTGACTGTTAACGAATCAGGATAAAGGCTACTACCTGACCCCACACAATAGCTGGTTGGGCCCAGACCGGACGTTGACTGAATGTTACATCACACGATCAAGGTCAAATGTTTGTGTCTGGTTAGACTGAATGTGATTGATCTGTGGTCACGGAAATTGCGAGGAGTGAACAAATTTCTTTCGAGACCACAGGTTGGGTTTGCGTAATCTGATTGCAATCGATTCGGTGGTCGCCAGAATGAGCTGAAAGACTGTTTTTGATTGGGCATCGGCAGCTATGTAGACAACCCGGAATGCTCTGTTGACGTCTATGTTATGATTGGTGTCAGCTAGATGTGCAACATTGGCGCTAGTAGTTGATATATGACAACCGGTCCCAATCCAAGCTGGATGACGTTCCTTAATTCTTTTTGACAAGCACCTAGTCGTACGACCAACATATTCTGCAGTACAACAGCAGCATGTAAATGACTACACGAGCATTGACTGATCGTGGACTGGCAGCCTGTCTTTCAGGTTCAGTTTTGAAATCGACACTGCTGTAAACCGATATTTTAAGGTTGCCGCTGAATAGGTACGTCGAAGTGACCGGTAGATACAACGGTTAAACTGATCTGCTACATTACTCCATTCAAACTGAAGTTTTAAAAACACTGCTTTATCTTCAGCTGTGGAGTGGATGCTAGGATGATCGGTAGAATGAAAATGACTGGAAATATTTTGCCAGTAATTAGACGGGACTTAAGGTCGAGGTTTACCGGTCGACATATCACACTGAATTTCGGAGTCACAGTGCAGCAGTGGCAAGTGAACGAATTTTAGGGATAGGTGAGAACGTAACTGATTAAATTCTGCATCGTTCTGTTAGGCCCCCGCTACGGGACGCGGATAAATGGTGAATACGCACGCGGGATAAAGCATCCGCTACTAAGTTGCTTAGACCATCGATGTAGCGGACGTCCGTCGTGAGCCGAGAGAAAAAGTCTATGTGGCGGGTTTCTCTCGGGGATTACCTGTCCGGAAGACTACTGAAGGCGTCCGTCAATGGCTTGTGGTCATTAGGGATGGAAAACTGACGTACATCCAACATATGTCGAAAATGCTTGACGGCGAGGTAGATAGCCAGCAGTTTCCCGCCGAAGGTACTGTATCTTGTTTGAGCAGGCTTTAGCTTCAAGGAGAAAAACGATAACGCTCTGACTTAATTATCGATAGCTTGCTGTAGAACAGCGCCGACAGCAGGCTGAAATGCGTCGGTCTTCAAAACCAACCGTGCATGTATGTCAGCGCCCAGATATCCGAGGGATGTGGCGATGGTGATGGCTTCTGGAGTGAAAATGAAATTTTTGGGGTTAGTCTGCGTCAGGTCAGTCAGTGGTTTCAGCATGTCAGAACAATCGGGGATAAAACGACCATAATAACCGAAAATCCCCAACAATCGACGGAGGCGTTTGGTAGACTGAGGCAGTGGGTAATCCAAAAACGGGTTAGTTTTCCCCGGTAGTGGTATGATGTCGTCTTGTCAATGCCAGGAAGTCGATGGAAGATGCACTGAAGACGCACTTGGTTGTGTTGATAGTGACACCATAATGATTCAAACTTTCAACGACAGATTTTCAGTCTAACAGATGCTCCTGGGCATTGTGGCTGGTAACTTGTGTTACAAGATCCCTAATTTCAATGTTGACATGTCGTTACCCCTTGCATTGTGCTTGTTTTCTTGCCTGATTTTCCGAATTACACTTTTCTTTTTTTGTGTTATGACTAATAGCCTTGTTTCGGTCATGTTTAATGTAACCAGGCATCCCTGAAATCTGATTCTTAAATTGTTCATTTTTGCATGTTTGTTCTACTTTCACTGTGCACACTGTTACCGTCATTCCACAAAGAATTATAAGTATATAAAAGCCTTGTTAGCTTTCTCCAGTCTGTCAACTTCCAAAGTATCACACAACAGTTCAAGAACGTTTTCATTTCAATAATTTGATCAACGCATGGCTGATTTTCATCCGGAATCTACTTCTTATCGCAGTTGATAACCTGAGAGACGGATCACGTGTGTTGCGACGGAATAGTAGAGTCGACTGTTTGACTCGATTTTTAATTCGTCAATACGTACGATTTCACTTTGGCACTCCTCATGTGAAACTGGCCGGACGTCGAGACGGTACACTAAGTAGGTCGGTATATCGTAAACCTATATGGACAGATCAACACACCAACTTCAGCAGTTTTGTACCCATTAAACATAAATGAAATTTAGCTCAAGACCTGGCAACTAAAGCAAGAAAGATTTATTCGGATGATGAAGTGAAACAAGAACTGCAAACGATTAAAAACCTACTGAGGGGAAACGAATATCCGGAGCATTTCACCACTCCAAAGATGAGGACCAAAATTCCTCGTGAAATATTTCTGACAGCTGAAGATAGAGCAGTGTTTTTAAAACTTCAGTTTGAATGGAGTAATGTAGCAGATCAGTTTAACCGTTGTATCTACCGGTCACTTCGACGTACCTATTCAGCGGCAACCTTAAAATATCGGTTTACAGCAGTGTCGATTGCAAAACTGAACCTGAAAGACAGGCTGCCAGTCCACGATCAGTCAATGCTCGTGTAGTCATTTACATGCTGCTGTTGTACTGCAGAATATGTTGGTCGTACGACTAGGTGCTTGTCAAAAAGAATTAAGGAACGTCATCCAGCTTGGATTGGGACCGGTTGTCATATATCAACTACTAGCGCCAATGTTGCACATCTAGCTGACACCAATCATAACATAGACGTCAACAGAGCATTCCGGGTTGTCTACATAGCTGCCGATGCCCAATCAAAAACAGTCTTTCAGCTCATTCTGGCGACCACCGAATCGATTGCAATCAGATTACGCAAACCCAACCTGTGGTCTCGAAAGAAATTTGTTCACTCCTCGCAATTGCCGTGACCACAGATCAATCACATTCAGTCTAACCAGACACAAACATTTGACCTTGATCGTGTGATGTAACATTCAGTCAACGTCCGGTCTGGGCCCAACCAGCTATTGTGTGGGGTCAGGTAGTAGCCTTTATCCTGATTCGTTAACAGTCACTTCTTGTTTTTTGCGGTTTTTCTTATGACGTCCAGGTGAAACCTCTGTAATTGTATTGACTAGAGAAAGACTCTCCATGAATGCCGTTGAGCTTGAACAATCACAACCTACACAGACACACCGTGATGGGGGAAGGAGAAAAGCTTGCCAAAAGTAGGCTGGTAGTCAATTTTTGTGGAAAGTTACGTGAACGTCCACATCAGGTAGAAATCACCAAAAGTGATAAGCTACGGCATGGAGAATTTACACTTAGTTCCACGAATCCAGTTCAAGAATGACCATCTGACCAACCAGCTGAGTCTAAAACTGGCGTGGGTTCTACAACGCACGTATCCTACTGCCCAACTGTACGTTGGACTAGGCCTTACTGGGTTGGCTGACCGTAGCGGTGATACACACAGCTGAACAGTCTGTCTCTTACACATTATATCGGTTCAATTGCAGTTGCAATGACGTCTACGTAGTCAGAACAGTTGAGTACTTGCAGTTATATGTGGTGGAGCCTATTCCTAATTGGTTATCAAAAGCAATGTCAAAAAAGTTACTGTTTACCATCGCCAGCTCGAAGACTGCAGTTTCATCGATCACCAAAACCAAACTAGCATCAGTTCACCCAGTCGACCGGTCAACTATTTACGTAATCTTACGCCGAGGGCCTTAGCGATTAGCAAAGCAATAGTAAACAGGCAACATCAGCCGGTTTTGTGTGCATAGGAGCGATGACGCAATCAGTTTGTTTCCCATGGAACTGACTGTATCATTTACATGCGAACGCTGGAAGTTATCGGGTAAATCTCCTCACATGTTGTTCTTGTGAACAGTTTGCATGAGAATTTGTCAGTTTTACTTTGGCGACCGATGAGAGTGGCTGAATATCATCCCACAACAGGCGTTCTTTGTTTTGACTTAATTATGAAGACGATAATTAAACAATCAATAACCAATCCCGTTTGGGGATAATTCGATTTGAATTAAAAGGCTATGTATTTTTTATTCGGTAGTGCATTCCACGCAATAAGTCGAGTTTTGCCAGTGAGCTACCTGCAATGGATGACTAGGTCCGACATTTCACGAAGTTTTAGTGGTTGATTTGAAGCTAACTGCATGTGCATGCAGATACTGTTAATATTATGCCTCTTGAAGGTTCGAATAAGGTATGCACTCAAGCTTTTTGATATTCCTAAACAGATTCGCTTGGAACTATTTTAGTCGTGAGCCAAATGTCGTGAAATAAATAATCGTTTTGTTCTCGTGAAACTTAATTACGATTGTCAGACTGCTCTTAACAATGACTAGCAGCAAAATGCATGTGACCGATTAGGAATTCGTAGTTTCAGGACAGCGTCTAAGCAATTCTCAATTACGTCTGTTGATGAAATCCTACTTCCGACTCACAAATGAAATACAAGAAAAACGAACTTGTCGACTGTTTACAAACTGTTTAGAAAGACTGCTGTAGAATCTGTCAGAAATCACGGTTATAGGCAGTCTATCGGGGCGGCTGTAAACCTCTTGATTCGGGGCAGAACAAGACGGAATGTTGAAGGTTTACTCGGATAAAACTGGTTCTGTACATAAATAAGCAACGGTTAGCAAATTATACAACTTACAACCAAGTGAACTCTGTGCACGGAATTTAACCCTCAGCAAATATCAACCAATAACACGGTAGCGTAAGCAATTCAATGAGGCGGTACAAAATAAACAAAAAGGAAGATTACGAACGAGATTACGTAGTACCAATTCAGAGTATGTTACGTGTAACAATGTGAAAAGCATTCGGCCAGCATTTAATGTAATCAAGGCCTGTGGATATATATGAAAGACCTGCAGTACGATAGTATGGGTATGGGAGCAGTTGAGATTGACTTTGTGCAGACCACCGGTCATGGACAGTTAGACGGATGGTAGAGTCACTGGACCAAGTGTGGAGGCTCGGTGGTTCGAGACTCTTGGTAGACCCCTCTTGCTACCGTATTCTTGGTCTCACTTGTAGTGATCCCAGCGTAATTCTCATTGATTCTGGCCAGAATCAATAACCGTCTACCAATCTTCAACATCATCCAACTTGAAATCAAAATGTAACGGTTGGTAAAAGTAACTAGGTACAAAATATACAGAGTGGAAAGAATAGGTTGCACACGTCTATAACAAATGTCTACTAGTTATTTCATGAAACTACTTACAACTTTATGACTATCACACTGAAGGTCTGTTTGTAATTGATTAATCATGTCATTGACAGATTGTCTTATCCAATCCATTGGTTAGCCATTCATATGCTCCTTTTTTGTCGATTTTTCTTGTATATGTTTCGCAGAGGCTTACATAAATTAACATATTACTAATTAATTGATATTCGAGAAGCATTCTCGGTTAATTTTATCAACAAAACTGAAGTACAAATGAAGTAAAAGCAAAAATACTTGCAGGATTGAGTTGGTAAGCTCACATTTTTTGACATATTTTTATGATATTCACGAACAACTCACCAGGTAACCAGACGATTAAATGAAGGAGGGAACAAATGAGATCGTCACTAATGAAGTTGAGCGGTTAGTGTCGTTTACGTTTCAGATTTGTAGAGAGATTTCAGCTCGGTTTAAAGAACTGACGAGGAACTAAGTTAATCGCCGTCACCAACAGTCATACGTACATCGTTTATAGTTACTGATGCATATCTGACATAAATTACGAGAATGCAAATAAAAAGCCGTAATCCAGGCACAAACATTTGGGGAGTAGAAACGGTTCTACCAAACTCCTTTTCTGAGCTCAGGCAATAAATATTAATGAACCCACAACTTACAAAACAAACAGTCGGGCTTTAATTGAGGGAAAGGCTGAATCCGAATGAAAAGTTATCCGTCATTTTTACTGTTTAGCTTCATAGCTTGCACCTCCCACACAGTCAACGCAAGCAAACAATTGTGTCTTGTCGGAATCCGGATCAGTGCAATGGATCTAATATAGAAAGCAGTGCCTCGTTAAGCTTTTAAAGGCATTATAAACCTTTCTGTTTGTTTGACCTAAGCGTAATTGTTTGACCCTGCATTTACGAAACATATGGGATTCATTCTACCACTGAATCCATTAGACTACGTCTAAGTAGACAGAAAAATCTTCACCTTGTTAGGTATTAATTCACTACACTACACTGTATAAACTAACTTGTCTTCTTTCAACATCATTGTATTAGGCAAGCATTGTTTTTAGTGTTCGTGTTTTGATTGAGAATGGAATAGCTGTGAGCAAGTAATGTAAAGAATGTAGTTCATAACTTCACCAGACCGGGTTTAGCAATACAAACTTCATCCAAAATCACAGTATGCTCACAAGGATGTACCAAAACGCTTGCATATATAAAAGGAAAATTATGATTACTGCTAGTTTCCAGGTTATTATTTTTTAATTTAAGAACCGAGATAGTCACCAGTGATCCGGACTAGTATGTGAGTCATAACCAGTCACACATGCCTCGTCTACTTACACTTGTCCTCAAATCCACGAACCGTAAATCGTTGATGGGTGCTCGATTTTGCTTGCAATGCGGTCTTTTTTGCCTACTAGCCCAAACATTCTAGAGGGACAGTACGTGGGCATTTCTAAGCATTGGTCAGCGCATATGACACGTAGCTACAACATTTGGTCCACCGACTGGCATGCTCTTTTGTTGCTAGCCGCTAGTTCCCACATTCTCCTACATCCACCCTTTATCTCGGTTTGTTGAACAGCAAGTTCGACAAAGTCGTAGGCCCCGACGACCCTCAATTATTGCGGCCCAGACAACCAACGTGTGCACTTTTCCATATGTCTTAAGTTAAGTACCTGGTAGGGTGGATACACTGCTGGACTTCATTGCCGGACTGGTAAACTGGAAAGCGCCACCAACTTATCACATCACACATGTCATGTGTCGCATACAGCGGCTCCATGTTCCCCACTTTTGCGTGGTTTCTGACCAAATGCATTTGCTTGTCTGCTGGAGATAAACAAACAACTGACGATTAACCAGTCTCAGTACACGACAACCCCGGCAATTCACTCTGCCAAGCTTTCCTGTTTGACTGGACCGGGTGCGGATGCAGTTGCAGTTTATTTGAAGTGTGTGTTTGTTAACGTGAAAAGGACGAACGGAAATTTTCTTGCTCAGAGTAGTGAATAACACTACATTCACAAAATGATTATTGGCGTACCGCCTCCAATGCTTCTGTGAAAGTAGCTGGACCAAGTGGGCCTGTATTTCTATTTTTTCCTATTGTCAACTTACTGACAAAGTGTTACACAATGGTCAACTAACTGGTGACTTAAAATTTGCGTCATGAAGCATTTACCATTTTACTGGAGAATCATTAGTTGTGATTCTTTGTTGTTAATTACCAACACCTATAGTAAGTAAATCCTCTTTAACTCTGCGGACGGCTTCGTTACCAGGTTGCCATAGCAATCGACAAGAGGAAGTTATAAACTATTGTTTGCTATCGTTGTAAATCAACACCGTATTCCGTGCGCTTCAGTTCCCTTCAAGTCAAGACAAAAGCAGACGATATATAATTGCTAGTTTTATTAGTGAGTTAAGTCGGTGGAAAAACAGACTACAATTATCGGTTGGTTAATAGATCATTTATTCAAAAAACATAGTGATCATAAAGAGTATTTTGAGTAATTCCTCGGAATAGGTATCGAATGTTCGTCCAAGATTGTAAGCGGTAGGCGAGATTACATAACAACATTGTGTGATGACGGAACATTCCAAACTTTCATAAACACAGTAGCTGTACGTTACGCTCGTGTAAAGGGCACACTTACTGTTGAGTGAGAACAGCATTATGTCAGAACGTGACTGTACACCGAATGGTTTCTTCCCCTGGTAATCCTATAAGTTATATCTCATTTCCCACTCGTTTCGATTCACACAACTGAATATATGTAAGCAAGGAGGGGCATCTAACGTATCCGAAATACAACCGGAGGTTCACGTTACAAGGCGTCTAATGAATATCACATTTGATTCGTACACTAGTGCTTTTAGTCCGCACAACTGTTCTGCTAACTGGTCTCTCAGACGATTGTCCTTGGAACAAAAAGCAAACATTGGAACAGATCACAAAATCGGTTGTTTTTTACCCCGGCTGTTGCATACTTGAAGCCATTATTGATGCATGTTTGGTGCAGACGTTATGTTTGATCGCTCACTAGTGCACCGTTTCCTTTCCAGGGTATGAGGAGCTGCTAGTAAGTAAAATTGTTTTCACATTCCGGGCCCAACGGCCGCTTTAATGAACTGCTGTTTTTAAACAACATATGTGCATGGCTCATTTGTCAGCTGGGAAAAATTTCATTTTGCGGTAGAGAATGGCAAATTGACGGTTGTGGACCGTTTAAAAAAATGGACTTATCGGGGTATTAAGCTACCTATTAATCAAATGCGCCGGAGTCTGTCAGATTGTTCACAGTGATGGTCCACACACTGAACCTTCTTGATAGACACATCCTCAGCCAGACGGTAGACACCCAAGCTCACACGTGGACACCATAGACAGTCGTGGGTGTTTGTGTAGAACAACACCTGTGCGACAGCATGCTGTGACTTGCATTCACACGTATGCGCATACACTTGCCATTTAGGCAGTTATACCTACTTAATGGGTTAGATCCCAGACCATCTGGTTCGTGAGGGGTTGCATCAAAAAACCACCCACCAAACTGGCCACCGTTAATACACAACTGTTTCGATCTGGACAAGAGGGATGGTGGAGACCAAATAGACTATTCACATACATGTGAAGCTGTAAATACTGTTAATAATTACTGTTAATAAGTCACAACAATGACTTTAGTCACCCTGTGGCAGACGACGTGTATAGAATGGGGTTAGAATGTCCGACTGTTAACAGGAGGGTTAGTAGTTCAGTTTTCTACGTGGTTATTCTAATGAGATAAGTCGAAACAGGGACGAAACCTTTTACTCTACGTTCGCTCTGAAGCAGGTAAACGAAACTGGTTACTATAGTACAATTTGTAATTTCGCGATCGCATCCAATGCAGATATTGAAGTCAACCTAATGGGCCTTCGCAGACCAGTGACAACGTTCTCATATCCTACCGAATATGAATATTCTAGCGTGAACTACTCCGGATATAAGATGCATAGAATATAAATTGTTTCTTCTTCATGATTGTGTCATGTTTTTAGACAACTTCAAGTTGAACACCATCCACAGTTGATGGCAGTCTTCGCGTTCAGATTAGCCCGTTGGTTGGCCTACCTTGAAAAGAAGCATTGGACTTGAATGTTTTTCTCATCATTGCTCATCACTAGTGCAAATCCTCTTCCGGGTATGAATTTGCATTCCGACTCTTGTGCTTGTGAGATCGGTGTGTTAACCACAGCGTCAGCAACTTCACACTATGTATGACAAATCATAAGCAGACACTCAAAAACAACATTGTATGATAAGTGTTCGGTTTACCCTATCATTTCGAAGGCAGACTAACCAGAATGGTTTTGTTCATTCTAGTCGATAATCCTATGCTCGTGATATTTCAATTAGGCTGAAGTTACTATTTCCAGTGAGCCATCTGGACACGGCTTTAATAATTGAAGAATAGTCCGTCTTGAGCCGATCTTTTATACTCCTTTACATCGGATTCCAATTAACCGTGTGGAACTAGAACACTTGTAAGTGGTATTTTTGGATTACTGATTAGTAGTCGGGGGCTTGGTTAATTTCAAGTTGAACATCACCCACAACTGATCGCAGCTGTCGCATTCCCATAGATTTTCCAGTTGGTCCCTTACGAAAAGAAGTACTAGACTGGGGTTTTGCTCTCCTTAGAGCTCGTCAGTAGTGCATATCCTCGCCACTGCCGGGACTAGAGCTCCGGCCACGCTGTTCATGAGGCAACCGTGTTTACTACTACGCCACTGACCTCACATTAGGCACAACCGAATTATCATATGTGAACGCTCAACCACTTTCGCTTGTGGTATTTTTGAAACGAGTCCCTCAAACTTCCACTTTTAAATAGAAACGATCGACACTGCTAATAGCCGTAGTTGCTTGCGTTCTTTTAATGCATTGGGGGAGAGAAAGAAAGCAATGTATACAGGTAAGTGAGCAACTTGTTACTTAGAGCTCTGTATATTATCATGTATGTGATCGCCCAGTACCCACTTTGATATTTCTGTATAATGCCTACATTAGATTACTTGCTACTTGTTAGGGCGCCCCACCATTTGACCAGCCCAAGGGCGCCTCCGTCGTGAGAGCGAAGGAAAAAAATCACTCGACTCAGTC
>JTDE01001261.1:109680-148190 GCA_014338405.1 Paragonimus skrjabini miyazakii
ACAAAAAACCTGGCTGTCTGTTTGGCGACGAATATAACAAAGAATTATTCCTGTCTGTAAATGATACCTACGCTGATGTACTACAAATCTTTTCCTGTTTGAAATATCGAGAAAACGAAAATGTTGATTTCCGTCACTAGTGTGCACACCGAGTGTCGTTTAAGGTTTTTGGAGTCTTATAGACATTATAGCGGAAGGTTGAATTTTAATAATGAGAAGCAAGCAAATCTGGAGGAATTTGTTGAACGGCTGTCCATTAGGTATATAACAAGCGGTGACTTTGGGTGCATTTCGATTGGAGGGTGAGCTGGTTATTCTAAAGAATGGGTGGATTGTCAACTTTTCAGTTAACTTATTGGGTAAATTTTGAAAGCTACCTACCTGTAAACACACAAGAACCTAATCATCTAGCTGTGTACATCCATTTCATACGAACATGACTGCTGTTTCTAAAGCAAGATATGCTTAGTTGGTTAGCCCACCGTTTTGATGTGTACCTGAGAGAAAAACTTCAAGATGTATTAGTTTGACAAGTACACAGAGATGTTATAATCTAAGGCTACATGGCGGAGTTAAATCCTAACCCACCGTGATTCACATGTAGGAAACATGCCAAAACGATTAACTGAGATTCGAAAGCAGAGGTGTGTCTCACTATATTCTTTTGGTAGATAAAATGCCAAAGTGGTACCGCGGTCATTTTTGAGACTTTCTTCCTTAATTCGCTAGGAATGAAAAGAAAATCACGCAGTGGTTTTCAGCAAACTAAGAGAGCTAAAAAATGCGAGAAGTCCTCAATTTATGATAGCAAGTGAACTGTTGAGTGATCATATAATTTAGTCTCCAAGAGCATGTGTTATCAGGCATTTATTGCAAATGTTTTAATCACAAATAATCACGAGAAACTATAACAACACGCATTGTAAGCCGGAAGTTTGCAACCTGAATAGATCGTTTAATATGAACATATAGAGCTCATATATTTATGATTTGGTGTAACTAATGGGATGAAGATCGACAACTACTATTCTCACTCTGCATGACGCTTTGAGACATAAATCGAATGGGTGTTTCCAGGTTTCACACTGTGTCCAGAATGAACTGATTACACCAGATTGGAAAGAAAAAAGTTCTGTAATTTATGCAGAAGTGCTTGAGAATCCGGCAGGTGTTCGTGCTATTTAGTGAGAAAAACTGCCGCTCTTCATATCTTAATTAGTGCCGCTTTGGGTAAAAAAAGTCAAGTGTATATCGTGGAGTTCATTTGGATTATGTAAATAGGGTATGATCAGACTGACACAAAGCGGAGGTATTACTGATTCAGAAACTAGACCAGTGTTTTGGACGAGGGCTGTGAAAGAGGAAGTTCGGAAATTTTTTTATTGTTACCTCTCTCAAAAATAGAAAAGCTTCTTCCTTTCTATCACCGTAAATTTGAGTGGAGTTTATAGTGAATCGAAAGCTTAGTTTAGAGGACTCTTTACTCGAGTGCACCGATGTCAAACGACAGAAAAATATTAATCTAGATGAGGTAAATGTAAAAGGATAATGCCCATATATCTCCATCTCCAAGAGGGAATGAGACATATTTCCATGAACGGGTTCAGGGCTAATTGCCGTTTTAATAAAATGACAGTCTTGGACAAAAATCCAACTGCGTAATCTTAAAGTGATGCGATATAAAAGCTTTCTGTCATTTTTGGCGTCAAATATGTGCGGAACGGTCATCTTGCTACATGTGACTACAGCTTTACACTCGACATAGACATCAAAAACATGGCCACGCTTTGTGGGATTTTCGAATGGCTTATATATAATCTATGTCTCAGTCATATTTTTGAAGCAGTGGGTACTACGGTTTAACCAGGCTTGTACAAGTGCTAGAGTATTTAGATTAGCTGACTGTTGATAGTACATTTAAAATAGTCATAAGATGGATTGTTTTTAAATACTCTTATTATTTTAGATAAGATCCAATTGTAAAAAGCCATGACTTCGACTGGATTCGAACCAGCGACAGAAACAACATTCCCCAACCTGACAGGCGCTCTACCAGCTGAGTTACGAAGCCACTCTTGGTCGCAGGGAAACGTCTACGAAAGATTTTTCAAATGTTCACAGCGTATCTCCCTGTCATTATCCTGAGCGCGACTCTTTCGCCTCCCTCAATCAACACGAAGTAAGCGATCGCTAAAATCTGCCGTTATTTAACACAATCTAACACAAGCTGTACACAGCCTCGAAGATGGTTGTGATAGATGGGCTTGTTACAATAACAACACTTTATTATTATGTCTCATTGTTCTCCTAGAAGCGATACTAATAACTTTAGCAAAACTTACTCAGATTTCGGGGCGTTTAGCAAGGAACCTAGCTCACAATATCCTGAAGGCTTTGGGGTAAGGTGTAGCAATGAGCCAAACAGCGTTATGAGTTAAGGTATAGCTGAAACTTTAGATCGCTTCCATGTGCCGACTGAAGCCCTAAATGTGGTACGGAATTTTGCTCATTTGTGTATGTCAATGTTGTTATTACTTGGAAGACTACCACGTGGATTGTGAGGGGAATCAACGGAGTGTATAAGATCCATCTTAGTGATAACGGAAAAATGTTTATCATTCTCTATGAAATGCCTACACTAAAAAATCCCTAAACACAATTTTTTTAATTAAGGTATGTTAAGAATATCAGTATTGTTTCCATCTACTGAATGCGGGTTAAATGCTTTTACTTGGGAGTGTGATGCTCCACTCGGATAAACTGGCAGTGAGGCAACATGGCCATCCTTAACGGGAGCAATACTCATTATATAACACTCGAAAATTGACAAACAGGAAACATGAATAAACCAAATGAAAAGTTTCATTTACGTGTCAGCCGCTGGCATTTTATAATCGTAAGTCACATCGTTGCTCGAACTTATGAATTAAGCTGACATTCATCACCCGTTAATCTTGGAATAAATTTTCAGACTAACCGCAGTGATCGACTCAGGATTTTCAATCACAAGTTCGTACTTTTCAAGAAGACAGTAAATAAAATGGTGCACATATTATCAGGTTTAGCCGTCTGCAGTACATCATCACTGAATCAAAGTATATTCAGATGAGAGTTTTGAGAACATTCTCAGTTATGTTTCAGTACGTTAATGACTTTGACTTCAGACTAATATTCGGTTTCACAAAGCTACACTAAGTCAGCCAGAATCTTTCTTGCGATAACTGCCGATTAAATGTCGGCTACATAATTCGAGGTGAACAACTGCCAAATATTGCATAGATTGCATCAGTCACAAATGGCTTATCAAACCGATTAGTTTAGATGAACTCAAAGTCCGAGATAGTTTAGGCCTGTGACGTAATATCGCCAGTGTTCAGTTTGGTATCTTCATGCATGTAAATTATAGGGTTCGGTTTATTCACAATTGCCCGGGACAATCTTATTCGACTGAAAGGTTAACTTTTCCGATAATACCGTCACTAGGGGGGGAATCAGCGATTGATACTTCTTCTGTTATGAAACTAGCAAAATATCATTTTTGTACGTTACAGGACAGCCCTCAGTGATTGAACGGGCTGTTCTGAGCTATAATAAAAACAATACTTTGTTTCCGAGTAAATTGCTGCAATTTACTGACTGTCATGAGTAATAGCCAAGCAGTGGAGCATAGAGAACGTAAGTTACTTAACGTTAACTCTAAGGAACGACAGGTTACCACTGATATCCCTTGGAAACTCAGTACTACCAATAGCCAAAAAAGGGAAATATTTACTTACATGCCTCTACCACTACCGCGGCTCTACTGATCACCTTCTTAGGTCGTTGCAACTCAACTATCTTGTTCCACGCTTCGCATCGGCACACGTACGAATCAAACCATTCCTCCACCTCCTTGGCGCGTATCTGCAACTCCAGATGCCACCTATTGCCATTCGGATCGGGTCGGTTGTGGGAGTCCAGTCGTGTGACCTTCAGTCGACCAGATTCATCCGGTCCTTTGTATGGTATAGCTTGTTCGGCACATTCTATGACTGCATGCGAGACCGGTTCAGCGATACATTCGATAATGGCCGGATGATCTTTCATTGTATAGTAGAGCGGTTTGGGATGCTGAATGAAGAACGGTACTCCTTGAAAGTGTGTTTCATTTGGATGTACCAGGTCTTTATGTGAATCTTCGGTAGCTGTGTAACAGACGGTGAAGAGTAAATGAAATACAAAAATAACTTTGCTTTGATGACGCCTTATCACGAAGGCGTTAGTTGGCATTTTGGGAAAAGTGTAAGATCTTAGACGTTTTGACATATATCGATGCAGTTTAATGACTGCGTATAGAAATTGTGCCTGTGTGCAACGTTAATAAATCACACTTTTTTGGTTTCCTTCCACTGCTTGTTAACAGATCAACCAATCAGTGACAAGCAAAGTACGGTGCTTTTCGACCAATGAAATTCATTGATGAATGCTATGCAGTACTGGTCTGGTCTGTGCAAAAGTGACGTTAATAAAATATCAACTCGAAAAGCAGGTCGTTACCTATCGAACGAAATATCCTTATCTCTGTTTCCACTTTATAATGAGCGGCAGAGATGATGAGCTTAGTAACTGAAGGTCTTTTTTAAACACATTCTTGGAAGTAGTCTCTTAACAAACCCGTTTTAACTAGCCATTGAGGATAGGTAATGTCGTCTATAGCCTATGGGTGACATTTGTCACTGAAATCCATTCGGTTAAATCGTCTTATACTGTTTACTGGAAACATATTTTTAAACTTTCATTCAATAAACCAGACTGTAATGCAGTCAGGACTGGGGCTAACCATTTTCGCTGAACATTAATACCGCGAAAATGTTTCACATTCAGATTTAATTTAACCAACAACCAAAATTTCTAGTTAGCTGTTTTCATTGTTGATAGTCAGTGTAGACTATATGGTTTGATTTGTCAGTGCTTTATTAGTAAGTCACTTTTATCTTCACTACTTTTTGTTCCAAACGAACAAAATGTGTGGGATTTCGATTTAATTTTGTGATGAACGTAAAGAAAATTTTGCAGTCACCATCTGAGGTACAAAATTAATGAGGCGTAACTATAATACGGTTGATAGAACAATGACTTCAGAAACATTAGTAGAAATGTCCCCCTCCTGGTGCCACAGAAACACTACAATATATCCATATAAAAATTATAAGCGGCAAAATCCGCTGTAACCGCAAAACACCTCTTCATGAGTGCCTGAAACAAAACATGTAACTTGGTGGTAATTTAGAAATTCGTCCCCACCTGATCACAAATAATCTGTATGAATACACAACGATAGCATAAGTTTCCAGTTTATTACTCTTCCAAGTATATGCCTATTCAAATTGATAAATGTTGCATTTTTATCGTTACTAAAGTCTCATTTTAAATAGTAGTTACAAATGAAAACACAAAAGTACGTCAGACCTATCAAAAATGGTCTTCACTTTCTGTATACTATGATCACATTTTTTAGTAACCGACGCTCTGGGAAAATTTAAATATCTACGGACGGTAAGCCATCACTGATAGTTCACTACATTGAGCGACTTAGGATGAATTAAGTGGGGTGACTGTTAATATCACCGTGAAAATAAATATAGCCATTGCTTCATGATTTCATGCACCAATATATGTGGCAAATAGTCTGCAAGTTCAATGCGCATTTAAAGGCTATTCTACTGACTGACGTACAGTTGAAACCAAAGTGTACGTTCGGTTTCGCGTTCTGTCATTCATCGACACTGCGTCTGTCTTCGGCTGTGGGCGTGCTATTTGTCTCATAGGGCTGATCGAATTAACTGTTATTCACATGTTAGTCGAATAGTTCCAACTACTAATGAGTAGTTAATAATATTATCAAACTTTTAGACTTTCATGAGCTAAGCCACGCAAACTGAAGAATATCAAAAAATTAGTCAACATCGGCAGCCGAAACATGCTTGATGAACTGGGCAGTCATACAGAATTACGCAGTTAGACGTAGGAGACTTAAGCTACGTCCGACACAAGCATTTTGCTTGTATGAAAACTGATTAAACTTCATGGTGGAAGTTCCTTATATGATTGCTTATATGAGTTCCGCTAACATCTGATCTAAATGTGGGTAGTAGCCATTAAAATGATAGAGCAACCGAATGCTGGCTAAATGCGGCATCTATCCCTAACTCTAATGACAGCTGAAATGGAGTCTTAGAGGTCATTCCTTATCTGGACATCCGTCAGTTCATCAAAAGTTAAACCTATTCACTCATCACACTCATTCTTCTCTGTGTCGGGAAGTTCATCAAATCGAATAGCTATCTATCAACCCTCCTTAAATAACACCCTATGGCACTGATCTTATCGGACCACAATAGATGGGTGTTCGTTACATCCGGGTTGGGCGGGGATGGTGTGTCAGTTTGTGCCTTCCGTCTGAGTTCACAATGGCGCATCATGCTGACCCATTACAGTCATTAATTAGACAGTTTCATTCAGGTCGTTGTCAGTCGAGTCGAATGGAGACAGGACTAGGTCTGGGTTAGTTCAACAGCTGATTGTTGAGTGATGCATGCCTGTTAGTTCTCTCGTGATGTCTGTTCAGACAAAACCGGACGGATAAGCTATACAAAAGAAGTCTAACAAATAACAGAATGGTAACAGACGGTTTTCATCTACACTGGTTTATTTTCTTCTAGTTTTGTTATTCCTGGAATACAGTATTCAAGCAAAATAGGCCCCCAACATTGCTTACTGGTTAAAACCTGCATTCTAAGAAAATTCCATTGCTATCAATATTTTTTACCCGTCTGCGACTAATTATATATGCGTTACGGTCATGCATAAGTCTGCCATAGCCGTTCTGTGTAGAACACGGAGATTGCCCGGCCCAATAGGAAGTTGGGGAAATTGACTTTGTTGGAAGTTTTGTACATTAGCCCCGTGAATTGCTAACCAACAAGCAGCCACTTTGCGGGGGTCGCAGGGGAATAATCGATGCAAAGTAAAAAATAAATAGCCGAGAAAATTTTCAGAAATGTTCAGAACTTTTTCAGTCCAGCATGTTGGTTGATTGATTATGAGGCACTGTCCTTAACATGCGGAGGAATAAAAATAGTTTTGGCGTTAAAGAGGCAAACTAGGGTGGAAAGCTGATAAACAAGTTATGAAGTCTGATGTAATTAGGTACATCAGAGAGACTCGAAGTTAAACGAACCTTGGAAGGTAGGCTGCAGCCATTCTAGGCGACACATCTCAACAGTATCTAAAGAGGTTCCCCAAATTGTGGATACCTCCTGGGAAGGGAAGCCAAATGGCTGCTAGATGCAAGGTTCCGTTTGCTCCGGGATCATACCGGACGTTAACGAGGGAGGTTACGACAATTCTGTCAAGCACAATTTTGATATTTCTTTATCAAGGTTTATGTCCTGAAATATACAGTAGTTTTTCCAGGTGAATGGCTGCTGGCGAATTTCGAAGTCGTAACATCAAAATAATTGTATTTTTACCTGAACCTATCGGGTTGATGTAAATGCTTCTAACTCTTACCATATTACCGCATTGTAACATACCATTATTCCCAGTCACTGTTCGTATGACCTTACTCGACAAAACCTGGCAATCCGAAATAGACCAGGAGCATTCTGACCAACCGGCAATAGACCTGTCACAGCACTGACCCAACTGGTTCCGTTTTCAATCTTGTTCATGAGAGTTGTGGCTTAGTACTCAACTCGTGGCATACAGCTCATGCATCCATAGTGTTACCCGACGACTTTGAAAGATAACGAAACTTTTAAAATGAGCGTCGTGACATAAGATGATCATTAGTAGTGGTTTATTATCAGTGTAAAATGTCCACTACAGACAGACTGTGTATAATGAGACCGGTGGGAAAAAGTTATTTGCGATAATTTTTAAGTATTGCATCCACCGTTAACAGATTAGGATCTAGTCTTAAACTGTAACATCAGTAGGCTTTATAATACTTGAGAAATTAATACACACGTCCATTCAAAGTTCGTTTAACGCCGAAGCACCAGGATGTAAAAGATTAATTCATCAGTCATAAATAGCTGTTCACCTTTTAGCGCTTCTTACTGAGTATAAGAAGGGGTAACATTAAGTCAACCGGACTCCATTTCAAACCTACAAGGATAATATGTTTTAGTAGCAGTTAGCGCATCGGTTGGACTAAGATAACACGAATGTTCGACATAACTTGTAATCAGATAGATTTGAGTGTAAAACACATATTTACCGATAGTTCGCACGACGATCCAAGATGTAATTTGTGTACAGATTTTCTTGAAATATTCAACCAATAACTCTTTCAGGTTTAATCGACAGTGGCGTAGGTACGTTGATAAGTTTGATCGAACATTGATATTACAAACACTAAATTCTTACTGTACAACATTTTGGGACCTGGAGGCCTGTGCCTCAGTCAAAGTCTACATCTACTTTTGTCGTTGCTGGGACTTCAGTGAAATAAACACAATGCTCACAAGATAGCAACGCATTTTATTTCCTCTGTGTTTGCTTAATTATCAGTACCTGTCAGTAGTCTGGTCTGTGGTTCTGAGCCACCTCGATGGTGACCGAATTGATTCAAGTGTTCCAATCATTGATCTTCTACATCAATGAGCAAATAGTTACCCTTCTATCTCATATTGTTAAAACTGCTACTTACACTGCCGTCATTTATTAACTATGCAGAACTTTGTAATCGTCACAACAACCAGAGAAAGATGTCATCTTTTCTGGTCAGCAGTATGCAATTCAGAAAGTAAACTGATGGAGTGGTTTCCAAATGATGTTCGAATCCACTTGTGGGTCACGTTTACAAAGGCAACGATAATTGCGCCAAATCAACAATCACACATAAGTGGCACTTGACGTGACCGCGAATCGTTTCGATAAGTTGTCTTCTCAGTCAGCCCTAACGGAATAATCGCAGACTATCTCTTAGAGCATAGACAAACTGAGGGCGATTGAAGTTCGACCACTTTGCTCAATTTTATTTTGTTCATTCAGAAATTCAATTAAATGACGAGAAAGCAATCCAGAGAGATAAACAACTGAGAAAGCTTTCCCTTGGCTACTTCCTAATCTGCTGACAAATGCAGGTTCGTTATTTGTTTTCGGAATTCATTGGGAAAAATTTTACCTTCAAAATATCAACTGCCAACATTGTCTAGACATCACCTTAAACTAACAGTCAATCATAAGTTGGGAACAATAGTTAAAACCAAAATGGTTGGATGTACAGACCGACGTTTTCCCTTGTTTTGCCGCCAGTCCTGTCAGTATCTTCTGTGTCACGACTGGACAGCGGGAATCCTCAGCATTTTGTCATTGTGACATGAATACCTGGAGGAAAGGCCAGTTTCTTCACATATGGTTCAAACCTACAGAGCATTTCTGCCAAACTGCTCGTTAGTTTTAGTCGACTGATTTGAATAGACACAGTTCGCCTTAGATTTGGCTACTAGTTTACGACATCTACCATTATTAATCTGTATGTATTACTCAACTGTGTTGATCATCCATATTCAGTTAAGTACACAGAATAAGCAGAACGATCAAACAGCTGACAAGAAAACATAATATGTTTCGTACCAAGTACGATATAATTAAGAACCTGTGGACCTCCTTGTTCACCAATCAAGGAACGAATTCATACTTAACAAGTCAATCATTACGTCGTTCTGCTCGTTTTCAGTAGACCTAAGCATGCAAGTCTTATAGCGAACAGTTGTAAGGTACCCAATTGCGTACGTACAATTAGCTGTGACGGTCAGTTTGGTTTTGTCCATTATCAAGTAGTTCATATCAGTGTATATCTAGTATGGTTTGGGAAAATTTTTGGATGAACACAAAGAACCGATATTGGGTGTTGGAATCTTTCTTTTAGCCATGTAGATTCGGAGGCAGGTGTCGTTACGGCGGTTTTTCAGTGCACCGTTTCTGTTTACTTCGGACACGAATAAACAGATTTGCTCACATATTCAAACGGCTACTGATGTTAGGGCTAACTTAACGCAGAAACGCAAACACACTATAAGAATCAGCCATCATGAATAAAAATATTCACGTGTACGCGGTGATTGTCTTGGTCATAATCCATTTCATCGACATCTGAGTAGGCGCTCACTTCCGTCCCAGAGGTCCGTTCATTATCTTTCACGCTTATGCTGAGTGGTGATTTGAGCTCTGTCCCGCGTGAATCGGAGTAGTACTGTTCAGAATAAACCATCAGACAAGTTACGACTCACAGATGGGTAGTCCATTGCATAAATTCTCAACACGGCAATAAAGGTTGTGTTACGAGATGTTAACAACTCGCTTAATCGGGTAGGTCGCATACAAAAACCGCTGGTTATATACATCAGGAGCGTGGCAATAAGAGTAACAATTAAACGTGACGCATATAAATGAAAACAAGGTTCAGTTTCATAGTAAGGACATTCACTCAGTCAGCAGCTTTTGTGCACACAGGAGTGGTCGATTCTGCTTGATCAGTATAGCTCTTGTGTTAATTGAGCAACCAAGTACTCTTTATCCCAGAAGTGGTTACCAGTCCAGAACGGAGGGTTCCTGCCTGGTCGCTGGGTTATCAGTGCTTGTTCCGTCTTATCGTTCAGTAACCACTTAGGGAAGTAGTCCGTTATTCTTTGTCACGAACTCCGGTTTGTTCTATTAATGTACTTCTCATCGCAACTACAAGTGTACCTGTAAACTAGGTTAGCGGTAGACTGACGTTCCGAATCATGATCAGAGCATGGAAGACGAGATTGCGAGTGGAGATTAAAATTCGCGATTCAGCAGGTAGGTAGGTATGATTTAAGGCCAATCATATAATCAGTTGTATTGATGAACTCAGAATATTTTAGGCATAAACGGTAATACAGTGGAAAGCCAGCTGGCCAAATGCCGCGATGAGATGTAAAAGTTTCAGAGATTCCGGTCTGCGTACGCAGGAAACATCCAGTGATGCACAACCATAGTAGTGAGCAACAGTATAATTGTCTCGATCCGATTACTTAAAACAACCTGGGTACGGAAACAGATAGAAGACAGGGCACAGATAATCTGATATTTGACTAACAATAACGAAGACGAGTAGTCTTGATATTACTTATTTGGCTCCAGATGAACATTTCCTTACATTTAAATTATTTGACACCAACTCGAATCCGCATGTCGAAAAGTTATCAGGTTACTCTTTGCTGTGTATGAAAAGTTAGTGGTTGTACACAGATGGTCAGTGAGTCTTCCGCCGACTTAATCCCAACCTTTAAACGTAATGTTCATATCGTTTCTCTCCATCCGATATCGGCACCGCAGTTATGCTCCCCACCAGCCTAGCCCTTAATTAAGTGCGCCGTTTGCTCTTACCCTTTCGCCAATTTCCACAACATCCACTACAGCTGTACATCCGTATGTGCCATCTGTTAGGTTCGTGCATTAAAAGTAAACGATGATTCAAGCAAAACGTTAGCGACACTTGCTTAAGAATACAGTATACTGTATTCATGAACTTACAACCACTTGGTCTGTCCGATGCACGATCTCTGACTAGGTATTATACACGAAAAACGGATTGCCACTTTTCCATTATCTCATCCTTTTCCTACGGCGGAAGTTGAAAATAGACCGTTTGCATTTTGGCGGATCACTCCGTCGGTGCGCTCGTTCATCAAGGACATAATCAGTCTTGTCACAAACACGGAATCAAAATTCCTGAACATACCCTTACAAATGACGCACACAAATCAGTCAAGCTGGATTCAGTCCGCATTGTAACAGAGTATGCCTATGATTTCCACACACTGCTCGGTTGACGATATAGATTGCAGTGGGATTACATAAACCTATTTTTCACAAGTATTTTTGAAGGCAATTGTGTGTTCTGTGTAGTGAGAAGAACTTGGTATCGGATACCATGAGTTACACATGAATTCCCCAAAAGTAGGTAGTAGGAAGTAGTAAAATGTGACCATAGATTGAGTAGCGTACAGTTTGCTAAATAATTGAAATTTTCGGAACCATTCGTTTACGTTTCGGTGTCCGAATAGCTATCTAATATCAGTAGAATAGCAATGGTATTGAAATGCATCTTCCTTATTCTCTGTTCGATGCCAGTGGTCATTAGCTGGCGTCTAAACCCGGTGTCATAGTAACTCAGTCGTTCTGCCCGTATTGTGGTCGTTGAACTTTTGACCCTAACGTCGAGACCCAGTGAGCGCCATTTAACTCCCACAGCTTGCTACCCTATTGCTGTTTGGCTTTAAACAAACAATAACCTACGTTGACGCCCCAGCGTGGTTCCGTGTACATCATTGTTCACTTTTCCGAAAACACGAAGAACAGCGCGGAGAGGGATAGGGGACAAGTGTCGCAACTGAACAAATTTGGAACAATAGCATTGCAATCTGATGGTACAAATCACACAGCATTTCAGAGTGGATGATGGTACATTGGCAAGAAGCAGTAGATGAATATAAGAATGATTAACTGATAAGAGGGTGGGTGCATGAAAATGGAGAATTCAGAGCACATGTACTGAATCTCCTATTGTATAGCTGACAGTCTGGCGCCGCTCCACTAGGCTAACATACTGCTCGATACACACATTGCAATGGTTAAGGTGAAGCATCAGAGTTTCCCACGACAAATTTCAATAGGGTCTCAACAATGTACTATAAGCCTGTGTTGTCAAACCGAATCCCTCAAAGACATCCAGAATTTATTAACTTATTCATTGTTAACTGTTTAATTTTGCTTGTTTCAATAAGATAGTTTAAAATCCTGCTTATTCTTTGGCATTCAAGCTAGGTCGAAAATGGTGACCTCAAGGTTGGTGAATCGTGTCTAGCTGCTTTCCACGAGTGCACATGGGCACTTTGGGTAGTGGAGGATCAAGTTACATTTGGTCTTCACACCAGGGTTCTATGACTGTTTTGTGCAGAGTCCCAGTTTGATGAACAGGGAGAGGATTTTCACTGGTTTTCCTGTGATCTACAACATTTATTGGCCAGCCGGTCAGTCTGACAACATTGCTACTCAGTTCTCTGTGGTGTCAGTCACGATGCTTTGCTAACACGTCATTACCCTTCCGTAAATTAGTTGTTGACATGGGCCTTACTTACCAAGCGAAGGCGGCGAGTCAAAACTTTTCTCTAACCCTGTTCAACTGTAACAGTTTCATGTTTTACCCGAGCAAACCATAATATTATAACAAAAGAAGTGTTACAGATGATGTCGTGGAAGTAGCTAACTACCGGTTATTATAATGGTGATGCGTTATATTCAGTAAGTCTCAGAGGTGATCACATTAGCACATGAGCCCCAGTTGCCCCAAATACACTCATCTTGAGCCGGATTATGTGCTGACCTATTGTCAGTGATATCGTACAGTAGTAAATGCTTAGCAGAGTTAAACCTCTTTTTAAAATTTTGTTTACCACTGTTTCACTCCATTTATATCAGTTAAGGAAAAGTTGTGGGAGTTCGTGCTCGGATATAATTTGTTTGATGTGTCTTCGTAACAACAGTTTTGTGGACTGACCTTGTGATAGACCTTATCGTTTCCTTTGTACTACGACTATAACAAATACTTATTATTTGTATTGTGGCAAATATACACAAGATGAAAATCTTTTGTGGACACTGGCCTGGGTAACTGGAGAACTATCAACTGCAATATCCTTATAAAAGTGTCCGCTTGATTTTGGGGGTAAACTGCATTAGGATGAGATGTTTCTCTTCAGCAGATTGACACTAGGCAAGTCTGAGCATTCGAGCTGAGGTTCTTTGAAGGTCACTACAAACACAACATTGCAGATGTACACAGAGATCAGATTGATGCAGTTTTATGTAAATTGAAGTGGTCTGAAACCTCACCGTGTTTGTGTATGCAGATTACGTCAACATGCAAAACACGTGCACGTATAAACAGACACACAAAGGCGGACAGCACGATAAACCTGTCAGTCATTACGCTCATTCCCTTGTTTAAGCGTTTCTCAACTGACCGGGCTTTCTCACCGGTGGCTAGGCCTGGAAACTAGCCGTCCAAAGGTTGAACCTTAAATTCATGTCACTCGTTTGTTGTGACGTGGACTCGTCGTGTTGATGGGTGGCGCCATTCGGGGCCTTCATCTCTCTGCCCAGCATTCCACTGTTCAGTAGCCCTTATATGACAGGCGGTTTCCAAACAGTTTACCGTCTGTTCAGCTTAAACGCCGTTCTCGTTCTGACCGGAGTCCTTTCAGGAATATTTATGACCTTATGATAAGATCGCGTGCTACCTGTTGGCATTAGGAATTACCAAATCATTGACCAGCTTGTAAATGCCACCGTCACAGTCGAACGAGTTGAAGCGGCTAATCTTAAGTAAGCTAGTCAAAAAGCTGACCACTGGGAAATAATTAATCAATTCATAGTGTTATAGGAACAGCGAACACCCACAACACATTTGAGGTGCGCATAGTATCAGATTGGATGACGTGCTCCGTATAAGGATATTTCATTCGGCTAATTGCCGGACGATGTCGGGGGCGGTGTAATTCTGCACCGCACTTTGATAGTGATTTTGGCAAGAGTGCTGCATTGTCTGGTCAACCGGCTCGTTTCACACGCAGTGCGTCTACCACTCCTATAATAATACATGCTATGTGTATGTTTATTTGCACGCGCCCGTTATCTCACATCCCAGAACGCTTAGTTGAACTGAATCATAAACAAAACAAATGACCTCAAACACAGGCGATTCTGCATAAACAAATAAGGAATAACACAAGAGAGCTGGAAAGCATTAACGGTTTCTTGGGTAGCTTGAATTATTGCTCATCTACTGTGTCCGTCAACTGTATGTGAAAAGGCAATTGAAAAATTTGCAAGTGTGGTTTGCACGATTTTATGATGTGTTTCTAATTGATGTGGTTGAGATCACACTGTGAAAGCTTGCTCTAGATATTTATCTCACTGTTGCGCCATATGTACGGGTGGTGTCACCCGTTTTAGTAAGAAAGCACCATGTGAGTCAGTACAAGCGCATAGTGTATGTATTCCGACAGGATGTTCATACACGGCCATTTTTCTGACACACCTCACCGTCTATCCACCTATCAGAAGTGACCGCACTCGAGCAAATGGCATATAGGACTATAATATGTTTGTACGCATTGACGGTTACCTTCCTGTTTCTAAGGGAAAGGTAGAGGCCAAATAGTCAGTCGTTTTCCATATGTTAATCCAGTTACGGGTGTTTGGAAACAAAATAGCAGCCAAGTGCACGCACACTTCCCCATGATATACTTCTTGTGCACTAAGTAACGGTTTCTGCAATCAGCAGTCCAGCTATAAATATTCAGACTTTTCCCCTCCCCCGATTTCAATGAAGGCGATCACCTTACCGTGAATGTTAAACGCCAGCAAAAGTGGTTACCGCATTCACGTATTAAACGTGTTCAAATGAGTCGCTTAGATTCTCTCAAGTTTCACCGTTTATGGCCATAGATTTATATTTGTAACCCCCCACAATCCCCATCGCCATTGTGAAATGCGTTTATAATAAGTATGAACCACTACAGCTCACGACATCTGCAACAACGGTTAGCCTATTTGGCCTACAGAGAACACTTCTGCGGCTTTCGGGTATGTCCAGTCTAGTACACTTTATCGGAATCTATCGTAATGGCATCATCATTCAATGAATTCAGGTGCATACGTGCACAACCGAGTCACCCAGTCGACATCTCATTTAATCTGACCTTATGGACTAGTCCAGTGGAGTGAGACTGCTTCAACCTTTCACCGTTGAGAATATCCAGACTGTTTTCTGGCGTATGATAAGGCCTGCTTGTAATACATTTGATACAATACATCCTGGTTTCCATTAGCATTATTGTGATATTCTTTATATTCAAATAACAGTCAGATTTATCTTTTCTTCCCAGTAGGTTTTCCATCTGAAGATTTTATTTCTAACGGTCAAACAGATTAATTTTCACATTAGTTTTCTTCACTGCTTCTAATATTTCCAATAAATCCAGATAATAACACGTTTGCTCGGTTGAGAAGAGAATGAGAACAGAAAGCTTTAATTGACAGTATAAACATCTTTGGTGCAGTTGTAATTTTGAGTTGAAGCTCAAAGTAGATCATAAAGACAATGGTGCAGCTAGACATTTTAGCAAGCCCATAAGAGTCTTTTTTAGAACTCACACTGGCGTAATGGAAACTATTTATAACAAATAGCACATATTTCCACCTGCTTGTTCAAGCCTCTCTATGTCTACGGTTTAAAATAGTAAATACAGGTCGTCTTCTAAGAGAATGTAGATCATACGTTTTTATTAAAATGGCGTATCACCTTAAACAAGAAATGTTAGCTACTAAACATAATTTTGAAACACAACACTATGTTCAGTTGCTCTTCCAATAAACACGCATGACTAAGTTTGTGCTTTGAGAACATTTAGATGGACATGTAGCCGAGTACTTGTGGCGTATTTTTTACTCACAGCTAAAGATACATAGTTCCGACTTCTTTTGGTAAATGCTTTGGCGTGTGAGGTTTCTAGCCAAGCTTGTATCATGCAGACACGTGATCTGCCAGTTGAACATATTGCTCTTTACTAAATTTAGTATCCTACTGATCTAATCCGTACTACCGGGACATAATCCTACTTTCCGTCTTTAGAAGCCATTGCTCTGTCATAGACAATTCGGCTATTCCTGTAATCGTTCTGACAGGTCAAATTCTTGATTGGTCTACTAAAATTTAGTAGTTCTGAGAAGTTGATGCTGGAGATTTCATCCCCAGCTGTTCAGCATGTCAGGGTATTAACAGTGCTAACTGATATGAGACAATACGATTTTTTCGAAACAGTCATTTTTGAAGCATACATTGAAACTACTTACAGTTCCAATTACACACTAGCAATACTAAGAAATCATAACGCACACTCTAGAATGCTAACTCGTCTGGTTTTCCGAACCTTGTCAACAGTGAACAGTAGACTGGCCGACATTTACTTCCAGCCAGTAATGTCATTTAAGTAATGAGTACGCACAGCGTACGAATGTGGAAACGCATACTATCAACTATACATTTTACAGTGCTTATTCCTACACTTTTCATTATAAGTCTACAACCTAAACCAGTTTAGTGCATTTTAGCATACAATCAGCATGTCATTGGTATAGACACGAGCTCGTTTCTTTTTAGATGAGTTTAACTGTGCTCGCATGGTAAACACAGTCTCAACTGTTACCCGAGTGAAATGGTGTTTTGACTTGCTGTGTACGAGCAAATTAATGATGTGTATGGCATGCGTAATTGTAGACTGACCACCTCAGTGTGTCCACAACCTTACTCTTTGGCACGCCTGATGGATATTAGTCATCTGACTGCTTCTGATTGGATATTCTTCCCTTTCCTGTTTAGGCTTGCATGCTGTTGAGACTGCTCATCTTACATTCCTATCGCACACACACGCTACAATCTCCCATGCTTCCATGGCATAGTTGAACCCATTACAATACACTCCCTCCGTTTGACCTTACTTTCGGGTTCTATTCCAGATTCAGTGGAGCGAACCATTAAAGTTCCAAGGAAAATGTTGCATATAAAATCATACCGTATGTGATTGGCGTACACCAGTTTTTACAAAAGGTGGAGATGGGAGGAAGTATGGCAGCAATAGAGGGATGTATCGAATTTCTGAATATAAAGCTTTATTGTTTCTGTAAAGTGACATTTAGCCTACTCATGTGTTTGCACCAAAATCATTCACCACATACGGTATTACGGCGGATTATAATGGTTCCTGCGTTCAACAATCACTTCCCACTTGGATGTTCACGTACTGCAATTTGACTGCCAGGCGAGATGACGGCATTTAGAAAGTAGAAAGAATGATGACGTCGAACGTAGGAGGTTATGGGAATGATAAGCCAGAAAGGTTGGGGAACTACGGTTTACTAGCTAGAACGTGATCCCTTTCAAAATTAGCTTCGATTACGTAGACGTACAAATGACAAAGCAACACAGCGTTCCATCACAGCTTTTGCATTCTTACTGATTTTAACGGATATTTTTTGAAAGAAAATTTATGTGAATTCCAAAAGATAACAGTCGTCGATTATTCTGCAGTAGCCAAACAAACTTTTGAATAAGCTTAACGAGTGTGGTTGTCTAACTTTGACTGATAGATCTGGGTCGATCGAAGTTGACAGGTTGTCAATTTCGCCTTCTCTTAGGGGGATTACATATATGTGTACAACTCATGTACGATTGGTGTTTACTATTTACGTACGATGATTTGGTCATTCCAGTTTAGATACCAACTGTCAATGTGCTTGCGTCACGGGTAGACTGACTGGAGTGGCAACCACTGTCCGAAACAGAATGCCGTCATATTTCAATAACTGCTACAGTACCGACTGGATTACCACTTATTTGATTACATTTTAAAGCTCATCGTCCACTGCGAATGTGTAACGGCCGAACAGATTCATCAAGAGAATTGCGTTCATTTTATCAGACTTTTGACAAGGTTAAAACAAAATTTCCCAGATCTGTTTCCTACATTGACGTTTGTGAACAAAAAATATGGACATTCAGTAGAACAAACGGTTCTTGGGCCACTTTTGAATACAAGCGTTTCTAAGTGGCCTTATTGTATCCTGTGATGAATGAATATTACTCTGCCTTTGTATTGGCGAGCTTGACAGCATTATGGGTGAACCCGTGTTAATTGTTAGCTCCTCACCTCTCACCATATAAAGCATGTAGTTTGAAAAAGTAAGCTAGTTTTTCACCATATCATATTTCGAAATAAAAGAAAATCCAGAAACCAAACCTTTAACGAATAACAGTGTTCCAAAACGATAACTGCCGTAATATTTGTTAAATATGTTTAGTAATTTACGGATTCTTATGGTCTCGTCCTGACAGTTCTAAAAACTGAACCTTGCCTCGTTTGAACACAATGTGTTATATGGGGAAATGGCAGAACGGACAAGAGCTTCATTAGTTTGGTTACGTTAAGAAGGCCCAAAAAAGACGAACAGATCGGCCAAGGTAAAACACTGTTAGGAATCTCCAGTCGGTGTGTGAAACTCGAATTCGTTGTCTTTTGTTCGAAGTCAGCCAGCCGGAGAACTGAGGTGAACGCTGAGGCTGCGATCAGATGAGATAGGCTTTCAGACTATAAAAACTAATCAAAATCTACGTTTGTTCATTAGTTCAAAGTAATAAGCATCAGGTGCTTCATCGACCATATCAGAAATATGTCCTGGAAGCTAAGTGCAATGATTATCGTAGCGGTAAATTTAATGGCTATTGAGTAACGTACAAACAAGTACAAACTTTTAGTATGAAAATTGCAATCGGTTTGTTTTTGCTTATTCAGATTGTGCAGGCGTACAATCCATGACTATCTTAGTACCAATTGAACAGAGCCCGTCAATGGTACGTGTTTTTTAAACTTTGAAATGAATTTCTGTCAGCCACAATTATCAGACTGGTTAAAAAACAGAAAGATTACTATCACTGGATCGAAAACTGCTTAAATTAGGCGGACTCCTTTTGTAAGCTAGCAAGGTGTGATTAATCAGGAGTTCAGATATTTTCAGTAGATTTTAGAGACGTAGATGCATTAACTGAAACCACTGATTTTCATCTGTCCTTAATCACGGTTTTCCAGTTGGATGTGCGGATCAGGAAGAGCTGCACTGTATCCGAATAACATAATTGAATTACATCTGCAATGGTTGTCCACTTTTTGCCCATTCGGATAGTAACTACTCCATAAATGAATAGCAGAGTTGTGACGCACAGTCTGTGTGTGGCTAAAGGCAAAATCCTGCAGTATGTTCAGAAAACCACTCGGCGACAAAGACTTCCGATGAGCTTAAATTATCACAGGTAGGTGTGTCCAGACAGGAAGTGTACAGTTACAAGCGTCAACGCACACACTGATGCATCATCACGCGGTCAAACCGTCGGGAGCCATTCACCGGTTTTCATATTGTGGCGCCGTAAGCAGACCAGTACTGTATGTATGTGGAGAGTGAATGGGCAGAACCGCGCAAAACGATGTTCTAACTCAACATAAATCAAATTTACAAACTACCAGACAGGCCTAAACTGTCTGTCACTTAGCGAAATGGATGGCGCCAGGTGACAGTCCGTTGGTCAGGATCTAACCGTACTTAAATGAGAGAAATGGATCGATGAAACGCGCGAAAACAGAACACCCAAATAGCATCGAGAGGTGACAGTGTCCACTCGGACAACTTCGCTATGGACAGTTGATGCTCAGCAGAAAATTACAAAACGGTGATGATAGGCGAATATCAGTCTTAGCACCCTCATTTTGCGCAATTCGGTTTGGATTTTACTTTTAGTTAATGTCGTTAAATTAAAAAATCTATCTGATTGAGTAAACTGCTATCAGATTTGAGTGGATTTCAGTTCACAACAATATCATAATTCAACTCCCAACCGGTCCTCAAAGATGTTGCACAACAGGTTAGATTGACTCTGCAATTGTGACTTGTTTGGGAAGTTTATGACAGTTAACAGTACATTCGTCGGGGTCCTTATCAGAACGACGTAGCAACCAGACCGTGAACGAAAATTTGTACTCAGTAGTTCAATCGTGTCTGCTACCAGATGAAGTCCTCAGTGATCAACACGCTCGCCTCACAAGCTCGCGAAGCTTGGCCAAACTCCTGGTAGAAGAAAGATTATATTAATCAGCGATGAACCAGACGTTAGTATAGCATTTTTGAAGTGAGCTGATTGAGTGGTTCACCTGCTTTACAGTGTTATCGATTTCACACTTATGGCTAATGGTAAATCTATTCTTTTCTTTCCAAAATTCAGGTGAATTTCTACTGTGTAATGTTGCAGTTTACAGTCATTATGTTGGTTATCATTTATCTGGAATGACGATGGAACATGATGTGCATAACAGAACTGATGAACATAGTGGGTTATCTTGGTGTTATATTTGATTGTATCGCAAATTTTGTCCCGCCGAGTACAATTGTTAACTAGATTTTTTTTTGAAGTGCAAATGATTCGTGGTAAGTATCTACGCCAGATCCCCTGACAGTTACTGCAATCGTCTACTAACTTCAGAACGAACTGGTTGAGATCCTAGATCGAATACGCGTCCTCTCTGTGTCATATGATAATTCAAAGCCTACACACTGCGACCGGTTGTCCGTGGTTGTCCAACTGAAGTAAATTCAGCATAATCGTGAATAGCGTGATTAATCAAAGTAAGGCACAATCGCCACACATGAGAAGTATGGTTTAAAGGCACCATGCCTATTGCGAATAGCACAGTATTGCAGTTAGGGGACGAGTGGACACAACACCGTCTGTGATATATCGCTTTGTAAATCCCTCTAAACAAAATGTTAATAGTTCTTGAAAACATCACATCCCCATCAGTAACCAAGTTCCTCACTAGCAATATTCAGTGCGGCAGCTCTTAAATAAGTCGACAGTACGTGCATCCTAATTATGAGAAAGTGTAGTTTAACTTCCTGTGCCAGATCCTGTAAACCCCAATGTCTGTCTCAAACATGTTCGTTCTATCCGGTGTCAAATCGATCCTAGGCCTAGGTCCCACAGATCACCTTGTCCGGCAAGTTGCGTGTACCGTCTGGTATGCTTCACACACTTTGAAATCGACAGGCTCCCTTCATGTCCGATGGCGTAGGCGCTACAGCCTTCGTGTGTGAACGTATGTCAGCGGGCACCAGATCCTTATCACATAGAAATCACCTCTGGCTGATTAGTACGTGACACGCGCGATTCGTGATCCTACCGTGTGTGTCATAAGGCTGTGTGCGCACACACAGGGTTGACCAAATGTAACAACTAAGTACTCTACTCACTAATGTATGCATACGTAGACCGCCAGAAGTCACGTCTGAACATTCTCATCCGGTCGCTTAATTTTGGACTAATTTTTATATCCAAGTAAACAGTTTTCGGTTGGCATGATCAATGTGTGGATATGTTTGCTATGTCCGCGCGGATGCGGGGTTGGAAAGTTTTGGCATGCTGCGAAACACTCTGTTGGTTAGGAAGCATAGTCAGGAGTTGTTCGACTATATGGGATAACCATTGTTATATTAGGGAAAGGGCAACCAGTCAGTTTTGTATATTGCGCCTTAAATCGCTGCCAAACTGACAGGTAATAGATACTTGCTGTCTATTCATTGATGTCTACTCGTTAAACTATTCCCATAACTTAGAGATGTTGTTCACGGAATGACCGATAGGTTTGTACAACATCGATGTAAGCGATAAAACCCTTAAGACTAGTTCGTGTTTATTTATCTGAGGAAAGCTTCAGTCACCTGTGGTTTAAGCAGCTTAATTTCAAAAGAAACTAAACAACTGTTTAAGCGTACAGTTGCATTATAAACTAAAGATGTTGTTTGCTGGAGTAACGTTTGAAGTCCAAAAATATGCGTGCACACGCAAAATCCTTCAATATCAGCCTAACTTTACTTGGAAAACAGATACCTTAGTCGGTCATGAATGACTCTCTCGGTATACTTTTCGTTGGTTGGTTCACGCTTTTAGTAATTGGACTCAACTGAACAAATGTCCTAGCCACCTACAGATTTACTGAAAGTGTGATTTAGCTTGTAACATAAATGTTTTTATTGCTCATGGCAAGGTCATAATTTGGTATATTTTGGAGCGAGTTATCCTATACGTAAGCTAAAATCACCGACAGGAAGAGTGATGTGGTGGGTTCAAAGAGCTGTACGCTTGAAACGTCTCATGAATAGCATGAAAGGGATAACATTCTATGGGATACGGTAAAACAAAACAATGTTTTAACTTTCAGCTAGACAAAAAGCCATTTCGTCAAACGGCACATGGATTAACATAAAAAGTAGATGTAACCATTTATTGCTGCAACTAATCGAATATGTTTGAAGTTTTTGAAGCAGACAAGTGTACTCCGCCACTTTGACACATAAACGTTATATACTAAACGACAAAATCAAAAGGCTGTCTAATACTTTTGTCAATATTTTTGTTGTTATAAGCCGGTCGTATCCATTATTTTTGGGGTGGTGGTGGCGGAAATACTAGTACCATGTACATGTCAGAATAATATGTTTGCACATATATCTATATATGATGTACACATCACCATTTTGAGCATGGCTGAAGATTTTACTGAGTTGACCGTTTTTTCCTAATCCTGTAAGCTAAGTGTCGTACGCCAAACAACAGAAATTATGTGAAAATGCACAGTCTTGTAAAACAAAGTATAAATGTTTGATGTCTATGTCCATTAAGATCACGGCCACATCAGTGTAACAGTTGGTTGAGTTGCGAATGCAGTTATGACTAATGGTTAACAATCAGCAGGGCCTCCATAACTGTGAGCAGTCGATAAGCGAATGATTGTAAGTCACTGCTATTGACTACTTGAAGTTTTTGCCGAATGCGTTGCCGATGGTACACCGTTCACTAGGTGCGAACGTCCTTTCAGCGCTACCGATATTTACATCGAGTTTGTACTGCTAACCGCCCCAGGGATTCAGAACGCGTGTTAACTATGGAAAAGGCATACCAACGGATTAGATGGACGTTCTCGTCCATCGTTCGTCCGGACGGACTTCACTTCTACATCTGCAGTGTACTAACAGCTTGCTGTGGTTGGGAGTAGAAAGCCCACCCACATGTTTCTGGGACCCAATCTCTCCTAGTCATCTCTAATGTGTGATTCAGAAGCCCGTCTTTTCACCGTCACGGAAACCGTTATCTGCATTAGCGATCTCTGTTGCTTTGCCCAGTTAAGTCCAGTGGGTGGGGCTCGGCAAAGTAGATTTGCTCTACTCCTTGGACGTCAGGTGCTGTCAGCAGGTTCTTGTAACCACGCCATTGCTCCTAACGCTAAGCGAACTCGGTTACAATCTACAACTGAACTGACAGGTCCTTAGCACAGTTACCATCGCGTAACACAACGGGAAATGAATGAATAGGCTAGCTTGTGCCAGGATGACTTGACTAGCACCTACGCAGATTTTCTAGTTTGAAATTACGTCCTCTTTTTAGGCAAGATGCTACTTCTGGTAAAATCTTAGTACCTTGCTCTCCATCTATGATTGAAAGCCTTCACTCTATGTCACCCCACTCGTGGGAGACTGTGGTGTTGACTCGTCAGTAATACCTTGATAGGATAAACAAAATACTTTCGTACGGCCATCTGATAGACTGAGTAGTTGATACTTCGGACTTCGTGTTATGACCAGTTGAAAACCACCCAGTACTTGCTGTGGCAGTGATGGAAGCTTGCTAGTTTGTTGGCCGGCCAAGACCGATCACTTTTCAGCCTAAGGGAGAAGAAAACAACAGCTGGGAAAAGTAATTCACGTACTTTTTGTAACCCCAATGACCTGGACCTCGTGGTCTAGCACCTGAACTGCTGTTCTTTGGTGGCTTAATGGTCTAACTCTTATTCGTGAATTGTGATTTCGAGTCTCCGAGTTGCGTGGTACTCATAAGATCCACAAAAGTCGGAACAACTGTCTATTACTTTGTTGGTGGTCACTGGCACCGACCGTTTGCAAGAACCTATCTCAACCTCTTCGGGGTCACGGCGGATGCTTGTTGGTGTGCATGCCAACTGATCTGTTGATCTGTTTCAGCTAACGAGAAAAAGAGACGCTATGGCTCAGGAACTTGAAGCGGTTCAAATTTGATGGAGGTTTATGTTCTGACAAGTAGTGGAAATTTGGTAGTTGTGCTTTTGAGGTCATGAGGTTGACATCAATTTTAGGGATACCATGCGAGTCATGATCGAATCACCGCGTCATGACGACGATTGTCTGTAAATAATGTTTAGATCGTCTGATTCCATCGGTTTGTAGTTGTGTTTATAACTATGAATCTTTGATTAAGTGTTTCGTTTGTCAACCATACAGCTGAAAACATATCGGACAGTACTATTCTAGCAATAAAAGTATTTCTTGGTTGTTTTCCTTTAAGGAGTTTAAAAATCACAACGTTAATATTTGATACTTGCGGATTGAATTTTTAACACCCTTTGTTTAGGCTGTGGACAGTTTCCCCCCACTGATTTTGAGGTTATACACACGTACGTTCTAGTGTACACCCAGTAACTCGCGGGTGACGTGACATATCCATATCACTGATAGATAACCGTATTTCTGTGGTTAGACTAAATCAAACATCTCTCGAAAATCCTCAGTTACACATTTTTGTTCACGAGTTTTGGTCTGTGAAACTCCATGATACATGTAAGTTGTTTGTCGAAATTCAAGAGCCTCTTAAAAAATGAATGGTTCTGTCAAGTAACTTCCTAAAAACTGTTGACAGATTGGACAAGCATCTGTCGGCCTGAATGTAGTAGTCTTCAGTTTTGAAGTCTAGCCCCTTGATTAGGGACTGAAGGTTTTTAAAAAGGAAACTGGCTAGTTGTACTAGTGTTACGAGTGGCCAGTATATTTGGACATTCATTCCCCTGCTACCAGAACATTTGAACATCATGTGATTTGCACGTTAATGTAACCAAGTCTGATTGACGCGTTCCCCTGTGCACGCAGACTGTATACGATGTATGATATTAACTCAGTATACAGTGTGGAAGTAGAAGTTCTGTTTCCCTGGTTAATAGCACAGACCATTCAAAGTGCAAGCTTTCAGTCAGGATCATCACCACAGGAACATTTCGTTGGAATAACTATACTAATGTAATTTGAACTGGTGACACAAAGCTATCGCAAAGCCGCCCCTCAGTTCGCTGGTTATCTAAGACGAGAAAAAATCTAAACCAAGGATTTTAAAAAAGAAAATTTTTGGATACCGGTGTTCAGATCAGTACTGAATATAGACATTCCATTTGGTCCTCTGGCCACTAGGATATAGGCATCAAACTAGACCTGACTGAAAACTAACGTGGAACTCTGACTGATCTCTGTATGAGCAGTGGTCCATGTGCCGAACGACTGCCAAAGTAAGTACATCAAGTAACCCGCTAAATTTAATTAATCGAAATATAGGACATTACTTCTTAATAGTGAAAACGTCTCGAAAGTATTGTGATTTAATCAACGATGCTGATAACCATTCGGGACCTAGAAACGTATGTGACGGAACACCATAACCTTCCGAGTGTTCTCTCTATTACAAATTTGACTGGATAGTGAAATGCTTATCTTCCAGATGATGGGTGAGGAATTAACAAACGGATTGAGAATAACAAAATTATGAGCAAGTTGTTATACTACGTCTCAACCACTTCGGGTGGCCTTCCTCAGAGGTGTAATCGAAATAAATTTAGATTACAACAGTCCTGAGGAGGGTCACCCGAGGTGGTTAAAACGTAGAGTAATACAACGTGCCCATAACGTTGCGTTATTCTCAATCCATTCATCAGTACCATGTTAAACACGACGCCCAAACTGCATGACTTCATTCATACCAAATTTGGCATGAATATCTGACGTGCGTGAGGAATGTTCTGTTAAGTTGCTGAGACTGTGCCTGCTTTATAATGATCAACAAAGTAACAATCAAAGCCAGTTTACTGGCAAACAGTTAAATATTAGGAGAGACTAACTCACATTTTCTTGGAGGTTTGGGATCCCAGCCTACATCAAATACACCTCCAGAACCCATCCGAGATCGGAATTCGCGGTGTTTTGTGGATAGACTGAATGGATTTGGATTGCGAGCAGTCTTGGTCACGCTGTGCTTCGGAAACGTACTCCGGGGGGAGTTGTCACCTATTTCGAACCCATTGGTATCGTTTGCTTCATAGTCTGTTTTAATGGCAGAATCAGGGGTGTGCAACACAAGGTCATCTAATACAGGCCCATCCGGGGAAAGCGCGTCAAAGATGGAAGGTCGTAGAACTTGTTGATTTGGAAAAACTTTGCTGTCCGTGTGTCCTAGCACGCTCCAATTAAAAATGAACAGTACACACCATCCGTAAGGTTGCATCATTTTAGAGCCTGCTTATGCAGCAAATTTGTGCCAAAGTTCACACTGAACGCTGTTTAATTCTGGCAACTTGATGGACATTGTTAAATCTGCTTCGCGTGAAGGTTGTGACAAAGTCGGGTTGAAAAAGTCCGTAGCCAATCAGACCACAGAAACCACACACTCCTCTCTGACTGCGTAGGCCACCCTACCCACCTAGACGTCTGCGAGTCCACTATACCGGTAGGGTACGGGTGTGTTGTTAATGTTTGTGCGTGCGCCTGTTTGTGTGGCCATGGCCACTGATGCACGAGACGGAACAGGTCGGTTTATTACGAAATGTTGTCCGACCGAACTGTTGATCACCTTGCCAAGAGGGCAGAGGTCAGTTAGACTGGGTTATTTTACGGGCAGACCGACGTAGGTTGACGTGTATTGATTAGAAGTGTTGAGGCGGTATGTTTTGTGCTACATCTTATAAATTTCAGTTTTGAAGTTTGCGGTTGTGTGTGCGTTCGTACGAGCGTCTGTTTGATAATGTACGAACCACAGTCCAAAAACAGCAGTGGTATTTACTAGAGGGGCGGACGCAATAAGCGACCAATCAGTACTCTTTCACCGTAAGCTGATCTACGCCACAGTGTTGGTGATACTCCCCTACATACATTAGCTGCATCTTCCTCTTGCCGTGAACCATCAACTCGACAGTACCATATATACAGTGACTTGTACTACCTGCTTACATATATAACTAGCACACTGTTTAAGTAGCTGCATAAATCCAATTAAAAGCAGGGAAAACTGCCTTCATTTAGGGGGATATATCACTCTATTGAGGGCAGCATTACTGATAAGTAGTAGGAACTATTGTTGGTATAAGTTGACCATCACTCAGAATTGATCACAGGTTTCACGTCCGTCTAGATTCTTCCTCCAGCCCATTTTAACAGGAAACACTAGGTTGGAATGTGGATCTTTTCAAAGGCCATTACTAGTGCATATCCTTTTGACGGCCTGGATTTGAAACTCCAGTTTAGGTCTTATGAGGCAATCATGTTGACCACTACCTCACTGACCTCATGTTGTGAACTACCAAATTATCATCTGCAGACGCTCAGCAACATCCCGTTGGAAGCAACGCTCAGAGTGTCTTGTCGTCTCTATGGGAGATAATGTAACTGTCCCGTTAACTTCATTTAAAGACTTCATTGTAAAGACCTCTCCTCAAGTTAATAACATGAAAGCGTGACCAGATATCAACGCCTGATAGTTGCAACGATACATACCATTGATGAGCTCTAGCAAGTGGAAAATTTGTGTCCAGCGTTTCCGCTCAAAATGGACCGATTGGAATGTTGACGAAACTGCAAAAGTTACAAACAATTATGGGTGGTATAGATTGAACATCACCCACAATTGATCGCAGCTGTCGCATTCCCAAAGACTTTTCAGTCGGCCCCTTTCGAAAAGAAGCACTAGACTCGAGTTTCGCTCTCATTAGAGCTCGTCAGTAACAGGCAGTAACTGTGTCTCCTCTCGAGGTGATCGGGCAACCTGACCATTACTCACAAGCGAAAGTGGATGAGCGTTCTCATATGATAATTCGGTCGTGCCTAACGTGAGGTCAATGACGCAGTGGTAAAACACGGTTGCCTCATGAACAGCGTGTCCGTGGTTCAAGTCCCGGCAGTGGCGATGATATGCACTACTGACGAGCTCTAATGTCTTGGTGAATACTTGAAACATACAAATTTTGAGATGTTGTAAGGCTTTTCTGAGCATTCTTTGGTAGCCGGCACTATCTGCTAGAAACACTCAACTGGCAATTCTTACTTGCAGTTAGTTAAACTATCAGTAGTAGGCACCATCTAGATTGATTTATAAACTTCGTTTTCGAACTATAATACAGTACCAGCATAACGAACACCATTCGAATCAGAAAGTTACTACAACCAAGGAAACGTCCAGCTCCAAAATATCTCTCCTTCTGCAAGCTACATGCTGGTATCAAGTGACTGCTGCGGTGAATTACTAACAGTAATGATAATTTTAATTTAGGGACAGAACAATTAGTTTGAAGTGGAAAAGTAAACTCGAAGAAGATCTAGTAAACAGTTCATGAAACCTCACAATAGTGCGTCTAGTATGTGATCATTAAAATTCTACTGCATTTCCAGTCCAGACTTTGTTACAAAAGTCATAGACCACAAGATACTGGCCAGTAATTTTTGTTCATCAGCAATATTATAGTTTTAACCGTCTTTCTTTGGATAAGTTATGTAATTAGGATTGATCAACTGGTTAATTATCAATGAATGCATCTAAAATGTTTACTTGGTAAAGTATCAGCAGCAAAGTATTAGTTAATCTCACTTTGACAGTAGTATCACGACATGTCCCACCCCATGCTGTAGAGGGTGGTTCGATTGTTTCGATCGTCTTCAAAACTGTAGACTCTTGAGTCATTTGATTGATCAACTTTGGTATAAATGAATGCGCCACTAGGGTCCACTCGAAATGTTGATAATTGTTTGAGGACCGCGTATGTTTGAAGGTATGTGAACATGCATCCAGAGTTTTTCCACACACCCGGTCGATCGCCGAAACACAATCTGATGTTACGCCCCACCGGCTACGTATAAACTGTCTGAGCATCTTAAACAAATTGGATCTAGGGAAGAACGTATGATTATTTGCCACCGATTTACAAAACGTTGTTTTCACCCAAGATTTAAGTGACTTTTTTCATCTCAACCTGAAGTGTGCTTTCCAGGACACCTATTCCGTTCATACAGACTATTTAAAACAGAAGTGCGCGCAGTTTACGAAGAACACAAGATCACTTTAAAAATAAGATGAACACTACTTTGTAAAGTCGTTTTATGAGTAATCGTTATCCCCACAAGTAGTTTTAGACTCCAACTGGTATCACTCCGAACACATGACGTAAAGTGTTTTTGCAATCATTTGGATGATTGTATCCTTTTATATGACCGATTTCAGAGCCGACCCACTTGATGCAGAATGATAAGTATTCACGGAATCAAGGCGCAATCACCCGCTCCGGCGATAGACATCACCTTTAATTATTGCACTGCTAACTCAGTCAGCTATTTGTACTGACCAATCGAATAGTTGCCATATGTAATCTAATCCAACGGAGTATGTTTCTAATTCTATCCACACATATGGTTAGACAAGCACGACTACAACAAATTGCTGGTCAATCTTTGTACATAGCGTGTTGAACTGTGTAGCGAAACTCGATGACCTGCAACCTATAATTAGTGTCTTACCGACTATCTTGACGGAGTTCCCGATAATCGACGGATGGTGCACACGCACACTAGATTTAGAACGTCTTAAACATTGAAATTTAAGGAAATGTTTGCTTCAACAGTGTCACACCAGATAAACGGTGCGGGAATACCTTTTCTTTCGTGAGCTACAAACAAGCAGTGAACTTTTAAATTGTTCCCAATGAAAGCATATTGAATACGGTGGATCATTCAGAAACGATATACGTCATTCCGTTTGACGAATAGACAGAAAAATTAGCAGTTCACTCGACTGAGCTGTCGTACAATTTTACGCTGTCTGTGGACATTCAGATGATAATTTTGATGAATGTTCCGAACAGATTCGAGTGCGCCAAAACCTTGCGGTTACTGTAATTGAATCAACGGTCACCATATTTATACGGCAAGCTCACTGACCATCACAAACCGTTTGCACGCTGACGTATGAACGCTCTGGCAAAAGTGTGGGCAACGAGATCATTTTGTTTTATTCATTCTGATGAACGAATATCAAGCCAACTATATGAACTACTCAACAGTTAAGCAATTGTCGGATTTTAATGCAGCGGAAGAATAGAGCGAAATTGACTGGTGAAGTAACTTTTAATCCTGTGACCTGTATCTGATAAAATAGAGTACGAGGTGTAGGAGTATAAAAGTCTAGTGAGCACAAACATTGGTTTGAATAAATGTTTGCCACAACTGTTGTGACGCATACTTAGTGAATACGTACAATGGCTTATGAGATACTTCAAAAAGAAGCCGACGTGATAATTTGCCATGGGTGTTGAACCTAGTATTATCATTATAGTCACCTGATAAGAAATAATATAGGCTACTTGAAACAGAAAGATGTGTTTGTACAAGGGAAACAGAACAATGAAATATTTCGACAAAGTTCAGTGAGGATAACAGAGAAGCATTGGGGTAAAACAAGATAAGAGGAGTGTTTTCTGTGAAGAGGAAAGTGATTAATCGACCATCTTGAGAACTAACATGCAGCAATAACCAATGAACTTTTAGAGGAAAATCAGCAGCACGGTGTGGTCAAGATACTTCACTATAAGATAACATTCTGAGATAGTTGACGATGTTTGGAGCAGGTAAGTGGGTCGACCATAACAACTCATATCAGTACGCGACTAGGAAAAGAAAACAATATCCATCACGTTATTGACAAGTGGTTAGCAGATCTGGTAAGTTGAAATGACCCATATATGAAAAACTTGAGTCACGACTGGACTCGACTCAGTAACACAAGCTTAGTGTTCAGTATTGACACCGGTGGGTTCCTGCATGAACTGACAGTGAAATCCCGCCAAACAGTCATCTTACTGGATTAGTTAGTGAATTCTGTTTTCTACAATGGAATGATTGGAAAACCGAGCACAAATGAGGGAACTAATGAGTCCATGGCGTAGGTCCGTTGCTCAGTTAATGAGACAGTATGTCTGTGCATTTTGTACCTATCACTGATCCAGCCAAAGATAAGATATTTCATAATTGGCTATCTTTGACTAACTATCATAATGGCATTTTCGTAAGAGGCAAAAATCGTATTGTCCCTGCATGGCTAGCAACACGATCGTTGTGTAACCAGCTGAACGATTGTGATTGAATGCTTGTTCCCCAATGTCCAACTTGGTTATTTTCCAAATCGTCGCTTTATTCTTTTCTGACGGAATGGAGGCAGCAAAATATTTTCACACCTTCATTTAGGTGCGAGTTGTTCACATTCCGCTTGTGTGTGTGTGTAGGCAGCGTCCGCCTCATACTTCTAGTTTGTCATAAGCGAAAAAATACTTCATGATTTATACATTCATACGGGTTTCATTATTGCTGGAACCTATCAAGTAGGAGCAGTCGGAACGCTCCTTGAACGAGTAGCTCGTTGTTTGGCAAGCCGAAATTTCTGCCCACCCTGTCATTGGTTCATTGAACCTCTCTTATGGTGCACTGACCACGTGAATGCATGTACCCTGCTAACGATTCACCGGGTTCAGAACGAAAATCAGCTTGCATTACATCTGTTCTTATATCCTTTCTTGCGGTTATAAACCGTTCTAAGTGATCACAAGCTAGACAGTATTCAAATAGCCAATACACTTGTAATATGGTAACACCTATCTCAGTCTTGTATTCTGCGATCAGAATCAACTGTGACTGAACTTATTAAGGAGGCAGAGCGGAGTTCCCTTGCAACAAGACAACGCCTTGAGGGATTAAAAGACGGCAGTCCATAAGCGTAATCCAGCGAAAGGCTTAGGTTTTTCTTGTACACTACCGGAAACAACATGGAAATGTACTGAATTAGTCAGTAACCACTGATTGGCTGGAAAGGTCCGGCTGATAATGATAGGCCAAGCAAACCTTTCGTGATTCACTACGTACATTTTATTGTATTAAAATAAGGTAAAGTTACATAATAATTGTTCGCTTAACAGAGGCGTTAGAGGAAGTGAAAGTAAGTCTGAGTAAACGTAGTGGTTGTCTCGCCTCGCTTTTGTATCAGGTAGAATAAAGCACGTTGTAAGCATTAGTTTACGGTGATCATGACTGTATTATTTGCAACCACCCGAAAGCTGACTTTGCATAACAAAAGAAACTATTGACTAAATAGCCAGACAGAGCTAAAGTGCCTAATTTGTACGCCACGACCTTATTTGGAAAGAGCGGGTTGACCCAAACAAGGAGACGGGTAAACGGACCCAGCGTGCTTCAGAATCAGAAAGCGGAAAAACGTGAACTCCAGAGAAATTGTGAACAAGAAGACATTAATTCAAATGTGTATTTTAGCAAAAATTGGGTCAGTTATATGGCTAGCCTTGGTTTTTATTTTTGTGTTGTATGTAGGTGAGCGCATGGAAGTATTGATGTTAATGCGATACGATGGAATTGACCAAACACGATACATACGTAATGTGTGCTGTAAACACTATCTGTTGCAGTAACCTTTGTGAACTAGTAAAAATTTTTCTTGTTATTGTGATACCGGAAACCTACAGATCAGCCCATTCTTCCAGATGAGTGAGTGGACCTATTTGTTTGTGAACAACCTACCATCAATTGTTTCGTGCACCTAAATGAGTAGTTTACTTGCCTAATTGTCTTAATCTAAGGTAGGAATAATCCAAACACTAACTGGTCATATTCTTAAATCTGAGACGTGTGACTTTGTCTGTAACTGTTTTACCGTATACCACGAGCTTCACTTGCTTGACATGTCGAGTTTTAAAACTGAATGATCAGCTTTAGTTTCAATGGTAACGTTTTGTTTCTAATGCACAGTTTATTTTGGGTCACGGTAAACAGCTGCAAATGTCGGAATACTCAAATTAAGCTAGATGTGAGCAACTGAATGAATTTGAAGTTATAAAGTAAACATAATTCACGAATGATTACATCTGTCGCAATCCCACAAGCTTTTCAGCCAGCTCCTCTGCAGTTGATCGGTCGTGGATTAAGATGATAAAGACTGGGGTCAAAAATGTACACAAATTTCTGAGGGTGTTGGGCTGAGTGCAAGCAAAAGAGAATAAAGAAATCCAGTCGATACAGTCGGTCGGGTAAGTCGATCAAAGAGCCGTTTTTTGTTCAGCGTGTTGAAAGGATCACGTCAGGTAATCAATGATGTAAAACAACTGAAGTGATTCACGACCCACCACCATACGTCATCGAAGTCAGTTAAAACGTTTTTGACCCTTGTAACCTGCATGGCGTTCGCGATTAACCGTTTGTATACAATTCTAAACCTTCAGTATTTAATATATATATATATATAGTGACTAATTCCACTGGTTGCGTTCCTGACATTGAGGTGAATGGGTTGTGTTAATTGAAATGTATCTGAGATGTTTCCAAACGAACTCAGAGAAGAAACAAGTTCGTGACAGTTGACATGCCTATTTGAACTACACTTCTCTTGCTACCTAAAGCCAACAGGTCTGATGAAAACAATTCCGATGGCTGGATAAGAGTAGGAATTGTGAATTAAGAGAACCGTACTGTGCTATGGTCACGTGAAACCCGGCCATTTCATGGGAGGACGAACAGCTATCAGTGTTGGATTGTTCGACTGATTGCCGGGCTTGACACTTCAAACGTTTCAGCTCCAAACGAATTGACTTAATCACTGTACAGTTGCTTGAGCAAACAGGTTTGGGTGTGGTGGTTGGTCAACGATTCATCCAGCTGGGCTAGCAACTCATACCTCACTCTCATCGATGAGGACGAATAGCCTTCCCAAATTAACGAAACAAATATTGGAAATTAAAAAATTTGCCATAGGTATCCAGCACGACCAGACGCACATTTTATAAGTGGACGAGTGAATAGACACTTCTACACGTAGCAGAAATGAGAAATATTTGACCTTCCGATATGAAACTATCACGTTCAGATGATAGGGCATGAAAGAGTATCAACGAAGACTACATCCGATTAAGGGGATGTTGATAAATCTCAACCACCAGTCAGTCGACGGCTATAATTTGACCATCAATTACGTCAACTTACGGCTTTTACGTTCAGATATGCTTTTTAGTTTATCACTACTGGAAAGAAGCAACAGACTCGAGTTTTGCTTCCATCGGAGCTTATCAGTCATACATATGCTTGCCCCAATCAGATGTTGAAAGCTTGTCCGAATGCTTATGAAGCTAGCGTGCTGCGTCGTCAAATTCACATCACAGGTGACCGAATAGTCACGAATAGACGAAAATTGCTTACTAGTAATTCTCAAACTACCTTCCAGATTTAGCTGGTGTTCACACTGTTCATCCTATCGTGGAATTAATGACTTACTTATACAAGAATCATCTGTCAAAAACAACTTATGGTGATGTGTAAGTGATGCCTCTTTCCTAATTCACAACCAATACTTTCTGTCACTAACCCCCGAAAGTTCTTGCAGAGTTTTGAATTCATCTAATTTCCGAGATGATACTGAGTCTACAGACAACTTGTCATCAACTTGATATGCGTTACTGGATGATTTCAAAGTAATTAGTTTACACTGTCGAACAAAATGCCGGTTGAATAGCAATGTGCACAAATATCTGACTGTTTCAAACTGTTTTTTGTTTCGGTTTATGTGTTTGCACATGTAGACAAACTGGATCGAACGAGATGTTGGTTTTGGTATTTATATGAAAATATACCATATAGGTGACTCTCTAGTCTTTGAAGAACGTGGCATTCATACTAGTAAATCTCTATGTATGACAAACCAGTCAATGCAGGTATTTTTGGGTATGATCCACTGGGAGCCTCAAAGTATTACGTGAATTGAATTGAGATATTAAAGCATTATTGGAAACTAATCAAATTATCTTATGATTCAGTACTGTCTGGGACCTCACTATAAATCACGACAAGGATTCTGGTCTGAGGCATTCAACAACCGTTTATTGTTATTAGCAATGCAACCAGCAGAAGTCTGTGGCGTTAGAAATATACATTTAAGAGTGCAACAGAGGGGTTGATATTTAAAATTTATATGTGACATCCAAATGTGATAACATAATTGAGGTTTACTTCATATATCCGTACTAGTGAAATTTTTGATGAAAATTCTCGGGTCTGTGGTCGATTTTGAATCAACATCAAAAAGGGTGATATGCATTTTATAAACCAAACGGTTTCGTCGTGCTTTAATCCACGTGCTCAGTCGATGTATAAGTGATAAAATCCAGCAATAGTTGACAGAGGAAGATTATTCTACTAGCTACCCCAAATAGAACAAGCATGACCATCACGTACACCTACATTGTACTAAATTCAATCGAACTATTCATCTACCGCTGACAAGAGTAAATTCACTTCTGCTTGTTTCAGCGTAGCATTGTTAAAAGGAAAAGACAAATACCAAAATTTCTTATTGGTTTAGGGTTAACGGACTGAAATGGAGCAGACTTAACCGAAAAATTTCGTTAGTTAGATTTTAATGTTTGGACCAAATTTGTTAGAATGCTTTGTTGTTATGGAAATCTAAGTTACAGATTGTACGTCATGTACAACTGATCGCAACTTTCCTATTCACAGACATCCTTTGACCGGCCTCTTTTGAATGAAAGAACTGTACTCGATTTTTGCTCTTGTTGGCTCGGCTCAACAATAATGTAAATCCTGCTACTGCCGGGATGTGAAACATAACCACATTTTTTCGAAACAACCATGTTAATCACCGCACCGTTGCGCTCGCATTAGGCAAAACCGAATTAGCATAGCCAAACGTCCGGTTATTTTCGCCTATGCATTATGTCTAGGTTTTCCCATTATATTAAGAGGTAACAAAGTAACACCCTTGTTAAATCCAATCGGTAACCCCACGGTTATGACTTCTCAACAACTTGGGCTCTTGTAAAAATGGCAGAAGATCAACTCCCGGTAGTGGCACGAACATAGTGAGCTTTAGCAACAGTGAACCTCGAGTGTGTTACTTCTCGATAGGAACTGGTTGAAATGTTTTACGAATGCAGAATATATGAACAATTTTGAGTGTTACTCAGTTTGTATTAACCAAGATTGCATATTGCTCATTTCCGTTTGTTTACTTGACACAAAACTGGTAAGTAACTAAGTAACCGTTGGGTGAAGTACAGTACAATTCGGCGGCTTAAGAGGGTCAAATTCAGACTAATATCACGTCTTCAAATGAGGCACATCAACTCACATGCATGTCCTAATGAGTTCCGCTTTGCGACAGAGTAGCGGACTAGTTTAAGATTATGCTATGTAGACTGGTATAGATTTAGGTTTGAAAAAATCGCTTATTAACCGTCCGAAAATGAAAATGTTGCCGTGTTTAGATAGCTCTGTTACGTTTACAGAGATTACTTGAAAAGTTACATTTTTTCGACATCTTATTAAGTCAGCATTACGAGAAAAGTCCAGTATCATTTATATAGCAATATCATTTATGAGAAAGGCTATACTCCACAGGAGGTTTTGTTTCGCCTGATAGTGTGACGTTCACAGACCGTGGTAAATTTGAATCTCCAATTTTTGACGCTGTCCTAATTTCCACCAACTAATGAAGTGACAGTTACAATCTCTGTAGACTCGCCGAATTGTGTGTATTTGCCCCAGTTGAATGACAGACTGCAAAATGCGTGTGGAATTGAAATACAGATGTGGTTGTCCTTCGGTACTCAAAAATGCATGCAAAGCACTTTTTGGCAGCGTTTTGCTAAAACAGCACGTTCGGTCAAGACGGTTGGCCACCAACCATCGATGCCTTCGTGTCTTGAGTCCAGAATTAGTTACTATGGTTTGGTTAAGTCTAAGTCATGGTGTGCTCCCCTTTTCAAACATGTATCACTAGGCGGTCTCTGTTCGAGTGGAGGCAGATTTATGTGATAGGTAGGTAGGCTGATACGAGCTACATGTCGATGCACTTATTTTACGCTGATGGTACACTGGGACCGAGGGCTTGAAAGTGGTGATAGTAGAGCGCATGCCAGTATGGTATAGAATTCAAGTATCTATTCGTCATTAAAAATAACTAAGCTTAGCCATAATTCCACCAGTAAATCCAGAACAGTTTCACCAAACTGTGCATAAAGCTCTGCCTTTATTGTCACCCGTGGACAGTCATTTGTTAGGTTTTATGGTTGGTCTGATGACACGTCCTGATGAAAGTTACACAGTTGTATTCCCATGAGAAAAATTATCGAGAAAACAATTGTCCGTCACATCGTTGCAAAAAATTTGCTTTCACACCCTATGTTTAAAATAGCAGACACCGACAGCTTATATGTCTGCCGATATGTCTGCAGTCATCTCAAAAGTAGATATTTCTCTCCGAAAATAGTAACTATCACATATGACTGAGCTGGATACAATGAAAGATTTCGGCCGAGTTGTATCTACACTTAGTAAGTGGGTGTTAGGATGCTCTGGGGACCACATAAACCACTGACGCAAAGGAGTCTGTTTACAGAGAGTCAAGTTACAGTAGTCACCTTTCCACAACTATGACAGTGATTAAAATTCATCATGATGATGCTTTATATCCAATGCCATGGAAGTGGTCGCAAAATAATTTTGGTTAGTTTAACATGAACATTATTATCGACGGCAGAGAGGTATAAGCAACTACGACACTTTGCGTTGGAGGAAACATACTCAAACTAATCAGTTGTAAGATATCCGCACCAAATTTTGTACGACTGAAGTCAAACAGTTTGGGCGTCGTG
>JTDE01001262.1:8981-22835 GCA_014338405.1 Paragonimus skrjabini miyazakii
TTTTGTTGGGTGAATAATGTCACTGTTGGGGGGACGATAACTTCTGATACTTTCTGGTCGTTTATGCCGCGGAAGGAAGTTTACTTGAGGGACCCCACCCCGAATCTCTGACTCAAAAGTCTGACCTGCGAGACAACAGGATATAGGGTTTTCTTGAGGGACTCTACACGGAGTCAGTGACTCACGAGTCTGACTCACTTGGCAGTGATGGGCTTGACTAGCCCGAGGGCGCATTGAGTAAGACATCAGTGTCTGATTCTGAGCACTGCTGCGCGCAGTGGATGTACTCGAAGCTACATCAGGCTTTTGCGAGATACTAGATGTTTTTCGACCGTATTGGATAATACGCCGGCGGTCTCGGCCAACCGTTGAGCGATCGGCGTGCTCTTTGTTTGAGGGTACCTTTACTAACCCCCCTTCTTCCTGATACGGAAAACAGCAGTGCTGCAACTACAAAAATAGATCTGCTGTATGCCCATAGGATCGTGCCTCACTACCTAAGCACTCCTACGCGGTCAGTAGTGCGACATACAATCCTATGAGTTTGACTGCTTTTCGTCTGATTGCCCCCCCTTGGCCTGTCTGACAAGGTTGCACCTGGAAGGATCGAAGTCCTAGTCAGCATAGCCCGCCGGATCAAAACATTACACAAGTCCGACCACCTCGCCAAGATAGCAGTATAGGTCGGTTATGAAGAAATATTTGGTCCCAGTGACCACCGGCGACTCAGTTCGAGCTAGTCCCAGACACGTGGTCAACCCTTCTTGGGTCACATTAGTGCCTACTGATTATCACTTTAATTGCAGCTGAGTGGCTGGATTCAATGTGTGAGAAACAGATGTGCAGCAATCAATAAAAGCAGTTTTATTTAAAAGTGCATCCAATTCAAAAGGGTGATAATTGCCTAGTTGTGTGCACCAAGCCATTCACAGCGACACAATACTGGTTCCAGTTTACCTCTCGGGTGGTTGTAAGATCCTCAACCTGACAACTTTATTCAACGGAGTACTCGAGATCTAGTTAGCAATGAAAGTGTTGTAACCGGATCTACGGCCTACGAGCGCGTAAACAGATAACAATAACGGTTAATGAAACGGCGGATAACGGAACGACGGCCAACGGTAATGAACAACGGACTACGGAGTATACACGACCAATTTGTAACTTCCCGGCCAACCCAACCACTCGAGGCTAACGCATGAACACAGAAAAAATACTGGTCTCCTGACAGAGCTCTTTTTATGCCACTCATTCCACACGGTCACAAACTAGATCATATTTAAAGGGTTTGTGCCCAATCAGAAAACAAGGTCATAAGGTGGGCCAGACAAATATTCAGACAGTACAATGATGCCCCAATTAAATGGCGAGCGTGTATGCGAGGTGTCAGAAATTGGCACAAAGGTTGAGAACGCTCGTGAAAGACGAGGTGGCACATGACCGTGCCGACTCTGAAGGTCACTTCAAATAGTAATGAGTTAGGTCTTTCCAAGGGCAAAAACAACGATATTTTCGGGGAATTGGATTGTTCTCCGACAGAAAGCTAACTACAAGCAAGCCAACAAACCTGTTAGGATTAATAAATAAACTGTATCTGATAGTTGCTTCGACCAGTATGTCAGGGTACGGTATGTTGCGTCTTTCCCGTTCTTTCTCAGACCACTAATAGCATGAATACGTGTAAGAGAACCTGACAGTGTTCGTGGCCAGTGACCGTCCCAAACCGTGAGCGGGATAATATGCATGCCGTATACCTCTAGTACGTTTCTTCTCGGTTCAGATCTTAGCTTAAGAATCTATTTTCCGAGAGATAAAGGTTTCACTTTCATGCTAGCCAATCGATTGGCTAACCGACATTGGCCGTCTGGACACAAAGGTCTTACTTACACGCCTCATGGTCTTATTCCTTCGGGTTAACACTTAGGTGGTGTGCGATTGGAACCCCAAGTGATGCAACGCAAGCCAAATGTGTTGATGGTTAATTACATGCGTCCTTCGACTTCAGTCACTGTGACAGGCTAATCCGGGACGTATACCGCCAACTGTGTGTAGGGGGATACGAGAGCGGATGCTGCGGACGTTAGTTGTGTTGGACGACCTGGACTTTGCAACTGTGTCGGGCTCACAATGAGTGAACACCGCTGTTGATCTAGGTCACGTTGCCGTTTGGAGTGTAAAGTAGAAAGTCATTAAACGTCGGACTGCGTCGATGTATCAAAGACTTGTCAGTACGATTATTAATGTGGGCCTGGACATGATGAGGTTGATAGGTTGATTCTCGAAAATGTTTCATTTATGAGTGTCAGGTCAAGGACACACCTAGAGTTTAGTTAGACAGCTTATCCAATCTACTGCTTACAGACTTGATTCCGTTGCTTCATTAATCTGGTTCAAACTGACCAGTGCTCCCCCATCGTGCATAAGACTTTCGCTGTCAGTACGATGTACCAGTGTAATGTCAGCCGTATCCAGTGTGATGGTGGCGTCAAAACAGTACTGCCCTGAATGAGCCTACACTCTGTGTTATCGAATGTAACCATTCCTCATGGGTGTTGCCACAGTTGTTCGCTCACCCTATTCCGCTAGAGGATCTGTCAACCTAAGCCCTCGCTCTGTGTCAGATTTCCATTCCAATATTTTTGCCTCTGTTCTCTGGGGTACAGTTTGTTTTAGACTGTTGTTTAATTGCTGCAAATAATGAGCACAGGCCGCCTCCTGCTCATATCAGGCACAGGCCAACTAATAAACGCCAAATGAGCCCTCATTGTGACGCCCGAAATTTGCCCATAGTGAACTAAAGCGACTGTAGAGATTAGTAGGATAAGGTTGAAGTCAGTGGATAGGGAACTGATCATTAAAAAGATACAGGGTTTGAGGTGACAGAGTGAGCCTTGGGCTATGCAGCGATTAATTATAAAAGGTAGGCATTTCTAGGAGGGCAGCACAAAGTAGGCAAATTTTCAGTTTCTAGCCGCTCACAAGGATGCTGAAAAATCATATACACCTCAAACTTTGCAAACAGAAATGAGAGAACCTTTAAGTGGTTCTAGTTATATGAGTGAAACCCGACAATGTACATTTGAACAATGATGTGTTTTATGTTAGAGCTGTTCGCTTCGGCGATCTTCTTGAGATGGAAAGCTTCGAGGCTTTTAGAGTTTCTGTCGGAGTAAGTTTGATTAAGCTTCATTCAAAGTAGACAGCGGGCATGTGATGTTTCTTTGGATCTGTGATAAGCAGTATTCCGTCTAAAAAACGTAACTGGGTGCATTTAGACCACGCTTACAAACTATTCTGAATGAGTATGTTTCAGTAACATATTCACTTCTAAGGAAGCAGTCCTATGTAATAAACTTATACCTCATCAAGTTGCTGAGACGAAAATATCCTTACCATCAGTTGCCACTGCACAACTTCAACCTTTATACCAGGCACTTATTTAGTTATTAAAATGCATATTACGAAGGCCGTTATTGAAAGAGACCGATAATGTTTGGAATTTGGGACTAATATGAGATATTTGCTTAATGCAGACAATAAAGTTCGGTCCGATACTTTTTCTCCTGCTCTCCGGAAAGCAGTTTCTGGGGTTACATCCGGTTCGTACGATCAAGATCTCTGTGATGTTTAATCGGTGAACGGATTTACTCGCGGTCGATTACGAACTGTTCTCTGAGGAGGCAAAGCATATTGATAGGTTGATGAAGTACGTTGTGTTTTCTTCTACCATTGTTCTTCCATTTGATAAATGGGATCGACAGATAATTCACCAGATACAACATTGAATAAGGTTAAAAGAGCAGGGCGAGTTTGAAGATGGTGAGGAAATTGACGATTTCACGTCAGTAACAGAACTTCACGCTGATTATGTTTATCACACAAGGTGGGAGGAGATGTTGATTATTTTGTTCGTAAACGTCCATTTAACGACATCTGTTTAATTGTCTTTATTGACAGCTAAAACCGGGAAGAAACATTATTAGGTGGTACAGATGATACAACAACTCTGGATGATATATTACGAGCCAGACCGACCGAATTGAAAATCATACTTATGCGAGCGCGCGCAATCACAGTATTGTGGTATAGAATTCCATAGCGATCCTTTGGTTATGAGAAGATGCCGTTCAATAATTCTGTTGACCCACATATTACTTTTAAATAAACACGCTACTGACAAGATTCTGTATAATATGGGTTCTTCTCAGCTGATCGTCCCTTCCAAGTAGCTTCTTTTTCACAGACCCATGGGTCGCTGCTTTGAACAGTGAATGGATTTCGATACTCGCATTTAAGAAATTTAACATATCCCATTTTTATATTTGTTACCAGTTTAAACTAATCATGAGGCGGATTGTGCCCCGATCTGTGATGTTTCCAAGTAGTGACCCACCTTCCCGCGTTAGGCGTCTATCTAACGGGCTTAATCTACGGATGTGTATCAGAACTGTGACCGAACAGTTTCGTCTTCCGCGTCCCAACCATTGTCACTCGTTCGTGTGTACGTGCGTGAATAGTTGCAGTCTTACGTACTAATTTCACGGTTTTTCATCAGGACCCTCGTTGTTAACTTTCGTAAACTGTGCATTTCTTGCACATAGTTGCTGCGTACAAAATTACTGGATTGAGTTATCTCGTTCACTGGTTGTGGCTTGTTTTTCAGCATTTTCGATAGCTCCCTCAACGCTGTTGTGTTGAATTTATGTTTCGATGGGCCTGTTTTCCTGTGCATTCTGAATTCCTTTCCAGGGCTATCTGAACAATTGGGAAGTACAGATGCAAATACTGGACACGGCTTTGAAGAAAACCTTTAAAGAGGTTCGGTGAGCTTTTTGTGTTCTAGCTACCCATAACTGACTTTTTTGTTTGTCAAAAAATATAGCATCACCATTCGAAGCTCTCCGATTGCAATCTGATAGTAACAGAGCCCTATTTCAACTTCGCATCCACCAAAGAAACGATGAATGAGGTGTTTTTTGAAGAATATCAATTTGCCGGACTAATGCGGACAAATCGTGAGCTCTTCTTTTCTGTTCTTCACTTTGCATCATTGTATATCTTTTAGCTGCTTTGTTAGCCGCTTACAAATATCAGGCTGAATCTGTACAACGTCTATCCAGATATTGTATGGTCATCGATTCCGGCTACTCCTTCACTCATTTGGTCCCCATGGGCGATGGTCGTGTGATGGGCCAGTTTGTGTTACGGTTTGTATTTCGATTTACCTCCCTTTCTGATTCATCCACTTTTTCGCTTATCTAGTCTTCCTGTAGGCGGAAAAATACTCACAAATCGTCTGGTGGAAATTGTCTCTTATAGGTAAGACTTTCCTTACACTTGCAATGTCTGCATCGATCACCGTCCTTTTTTTCCAGACATTTGGATGTACGCAGCGAGGTATATATCATGAACCAATGCAAAGAGGATGTGTGCTATGTGTCAACCGATTTTTGGAAAGATTTGGAAACGGCCAGGTCAGCCTTTTGTGTGCTCGCCTTGTTACTACGGACTTTTGCTTACATCTGTTCGCTTAGTCGTTCAACTTATTCGAGGTTTTTAAAAAATGTTTTTCCCTTCCAGACTGTATTTCCCTTCTTGTAACCGAAGGGAAAACGTCTTTACAAAATCCGTTGAATATGTGAATAGTACGCATTTTATAAGCTTCTAGTAAGGTCGTTGTTTGCTTTCGATTGAACGACACTTCCAAGGAGGTATCAGAATTCGGGTGAGTGTATCAACTAACTAAAATTATTGCCTCGGTTTTACCCAGTGGGTGGAGTAATCATTGCCCACACGAGGCATGCCAGAGCACAACGCACATGTCTGTGAGTCGCTTCGGGATACCTCGAATGTACTCTGTCCACATATTCACAACTGTTCGATCTATCTAGCTCACATTCCCGGGGTAGGAATAGGGTACTTAAAGTAGGCTCCTTTACTTGTCTTCTTGTTGGCTTAATCAATTTTCATAAACGGGCGGTCTGTACCAGACTCGAAGTTTACTCTCATTGGAGCCCAGCGACAATGTATGTCGTCGTTCGAACCTGGACTTACCCTCGGATCCTCATAATTGTAAGGCGAGTAGGTTGCCCGCTACCCCATTGACATCATGCTACTCGTGACCAGATCATTGGATTTTTATATCGATGTAGTTTTACTCTTGTCTATCACGTAGCGTTTAACATTTTTTAATATAATTATTTTATCTCGATTTCGCATCAGATCTGACCCTAAGAAAAATCCCATTGTGCGTGAATACGTGCTACCTGATTATGCTGAAGTTCACCGTGGCTACGTTCGTGATCCGAATGCACCTGGTGACCAGTCCCTGACTTCAAATATATCGATCCCGCGGCGCGCAGCACAAAACCCAGGCTACGTTTTACGCCTAAACAACGAACGTTTCACAGTTCCGGAATTATTGTTTCACCCGGGTGATGTAGGTTATCGGGAGATGGGCTTGACTGAAGCTATGGGTTATCTGCTGTGCGAACGCCTACCGCCTGCTGTGCGCCCAGGCGCGTGGGCTAATTGTTTGGCAATTGGCGGTAATGCTTGTTTCCCGGGATTTCTAGAGCGACTGTGAGTTCTTCCACCATCTATAATTGATCATGGACGTACGTGACCTTTTTGACAACCGAATTGTTCACTGTTGTAATTCCGTTTCTTGTTTTACTTCGAACAGATGATATAATAAGGTGACTTAGCACTCGTACGGGTTTTACTGCTTCCATTGTGCCGTGGTTTGTTTTGTCAGGTAACAAACAAATGGTGCTTTGCTAAGTTGTCTTACCGTCTTGTGGGCGATCAGGTATCTCGTTGAGTTTGTGGCTACGGCGGCGCATGCCAGTATATCACCATATTGTTTGTGCCTAAACAAGGCGACGAAAGCTTGGACTTGGGGTAAGTAGTTTAGTGAGAATTCGCCGTGCAGAAGTGATTAAAAGTGCATTATCACTAGGATCTCTGTTAATCTCAGCATGGAAGTGCAACTAGACGCGGTTCATGATAGACAAGCTGACATAACCGTCCTCTTCGGTAACTAATAATGTCTATGCACAGCAGGTTGGATAGTCACTTGAATGTTTTAAACTAGAAGCTGTTGTGAAGTTCACATACTTTCATTGAAGCAGTTTATAGCCAAATGGTGTGTATTTATTGTCCCATGAAAGAGTCCATACGGTGTTTGAAAGATAGTAACCGGGTTGTGAACTGTGAATCTACCACGCTCTGACAGCATGCACTACTGCTTATTATCCGAGACTACGGATTTATCAAGCAAGATTGCCTATTTCGTAACCGGTTTCCACGTATAGGCTGTTCACCGGTCTGCAACTCTGTGGTATTGAAATGGTTCACTCAGTTGTTCAAAAATCAGGCCCTCTATTGCCGATCGTCTACTCACAAGTGGATATGGATACTTCATTCAACGGGTTGTCTGAACACTTGCAATGTTAGATTACCTCTCCACGTGAAAACTTATGGAGACCTTACTAATGACACGACATCAATCGCTTATGCATACTCAGAGTGACCGAATGTGTCTGTGAATCGTCCGTATTTTTGAATGAGTTAAACCCATCTAGTCACTGTCACGATGTTTGTGATTCAGTTGGAGGGATGCGCAGAATCTCGTTTTGGATCTTTTTTCTACTCTCACTTAAGTATGTGCTTGTTGCAAAGCGCCGAGAGTCCTCAGGCTGTACACCGATGGTAAGCAAATTATCCCGGCTGGGTATGTTTTCTGTGGTTGCCGTAGTGCGCCATTATATGTCCTCATTAGTTTTGATAATACTTCCTTGTCAGCTTTTAGTATTGCTGATGAGATATCAACGAGGATAGCAAAGGCACGAGTCGCCTATGTCAAACTGCGTCATCTGTGGCATCGATAAAACGTCCGGTTGTAGCTGAAAGGAAGGGTATGTAATGTCTTTGTGCGTTCCATTTCGCTCTATGGTCCGGAAACGTGGCCTGTTCACAAGGAATATATCAACAGGCTTGCTGTGTTTGACCATCGTTGTCTCCACCAATTGGCCAATATTAAATGGACGGATCGCGTGAGCAATGTAGTAGTTCGTCGGCGCGTATTCCGGAACGCTCGGGATGCGCGATCAATTGGTCAAGTAATTTCGTTGCACAGCTTGCGATGGTTGGGTCACGTACTCCGTATGTCATCTGATCGTTTACCGTACCGTGTATTAGATACTGAGGCCATCAACAGTTGGGTAAAACCGCGTGGCGGTCAAGCAACAACGTGGTCACGAAATATGAAGACCCTGAGTGCTCCATTGAGCAAATTGGGTAGGTGTCGCCTATCTGGATGGGGTCCTCGTGATCACTCAAATCGCTGATTAGAGACGCTATCCGAGATGGCGGTATGTCGTAGTCAATGGCTTATCTGTATCCATACCATTTCTAGTTCTTCCGCTTAGTCTTCTCTTGATAATTTTCAACTGTCTTAGTAACGTTTCGTTCTAGGATATTCCACGTCACTGTTAAGGTGAACGGCGGCCCGAGCCACAGTATCTTTTGGTCAGGCTCATGGCTGCAATGATGATGATAATACTTCGCTTCGTTTACATCACAGTGTCCCAATATGTACTGACATATTCAATGTGTGGATCGGAAACTGCTTTCTAGTTTAAAAACGTATATCTGGAAATTCACATAAACGGCCTATCGTGATAACGATCTCAGTCGCATGCTAATCCGACAAAGGTCGTTCAGTTATCATTCCTTATGTGTAAACTTTCGATGTGGAAACAAACCTTCTACTCAGAGGGTAACAGGGATGAACACAGGAGTAGACTTCTTTTTTAGGATCAGAAGTTCTATTGTTAACCGTGAGTTGAGTTGCCTCTTGAGCACCAATTTAAACAGTTCATCGTAAACTGTCGTAGTTTCCCTGCCTGCAAGAACCGTCTCCCGTGGAGAGCAGCTGTTTTTTTCCCCTGACGTTCAATCGACTTGGTTGCGACGGTGTAAGTAAGACAACGTTACTTTGTCACAACCGTGCACACAGGTTTGATATTGGGTCTCATCAGGACCGTTCTTAATATAATAAAGTGCTGGTGACCTTCTGGCCAGTTCTGAACATGCCACTTGAACGTAAACTTACTGATAGCTTATGCAAAAACCATGGGCACGAAAGAAAGGGATAAAACGAACATTCTCATTTGGGAATGGCCGAATGCTGTTTTCCCTGATTCGTGGTAGTATTGGCCTTCTAGCCTATGTCTGCGAAACTATGTTTAGAAAAGACGGTTCATTTATCACAAATCAGTTGTGCTGAATTAACAGGTGGGCTGAACACTAAGGACCAGTTAAGCTGGCCTTCACCGGATCACATAAACGAAGGAACTCGAGTGGTGAGTTGTCGTGTTCCAGCTGGCCCCTTGTCAGAAGCAGAAATGACCTCGGAGCTTTAGTTATTGTAGCGTAACACGATTGTTGAATCAGATCTTCCCGTCTTATTCAAAAAGGAAATCTGAAGTCTATGTGCTAACCACAGAGTCATCAGTCTATTCTTTGTTGAATCCCAGTTACTCGTTAGCCTTATTTTACGTCGGCTCATCATACCCATGCTTGAAAGGCAGGCATGATTCCGATCCAGTCGAGGTTGCGCATGTTTACTCTCTGACAGATCTTGGAACATTGACAATCCTACAACCTTTTTAGACCCAAGGGCTGTCTTCCAATAGAATACTGGTGATGTTCTCTGGAGTTGAATCCTTCGCAAGAGTATTCCACAGAAATACGTTAATCTGCTAAGGCCGATGTACGCTCACCCTACTGACAAGGTGAGATTTGATGGATGGCTGCCTCGGGTTTTCATCACTTGTACTTGTTTTCCCGGAGTATCCGATCTCTATTTTTCTGCTCAACTTTGTCGTGGGTAACATTCTGGTAAGTGCACCTGAGGAATTCAGTGGGCTTGGTATACGGTTTCTTTTTCACACTAGATCGACCAACGTGGAGTGTGCGGGTGTCGTTTTGTTTCTCAACTTTTCTGTCGGAGACCTATGGACCATGCTGAATAAAGTGAGTGACCGGAATAGCTTGTATGGAATGTGTGCCGCACTTCTAAAGTTCGGCAGGGTGATTCATGACTGGAACATTCCCACTGCCACATTCTTTATTGCAAACAGTCTATTTGAGACTGTGGACAGTTGCAAATGCTTGAGTAGCACCCCCTCGTCAATTTGTGTGCAACGCGGTCATCCGCCAGCGCGCATCTCTGAACGTTCGGTGTGCGCGGTCCGTTGATCTACTAATCAGGTTGTACTATCTGCGATGGCTTGGTCGCATCCCAACAGATAGTTGACCACACCAGACGTGAAGCCACTGTCAGCTGAGTGAAACTACCGAGTGGTTACGAAATGTGAAAACCATGACTGTTCCGCTTAATAATGTGAGTCGACATCGTCCGCTTGGTTAGGGTCTTCGTGGTCACTCGAATCGCTGGTTGGGAACGCTGTCCTAGATAGCAACGTGTCGTGTCAGTTGTACCTCTGTATTCACCATGTTTCCAGTTCTCTTTCTGGCCCTTTTATTCTCCTCCATCCTTTTTTTAAATAAATTTATATATTTTCCTCTGAGACATTCTACATCGCTGCCGTGGTGACCCATGCCTTTGTATCTTGTCGTTAGGTTCGCCGCCGGTTTATACGAATTAGTTTAAAGAAACCGTACAATCCAGTGACCCTAAATAGCGCCTTACTGTGTTGATTCATTATCACCATCGTTTGAGTCGTACGTGTTCGTCGCTTACATAATCATCTTACAGTGATAACGTCGTGGTAATCAGTAGCAGTGTCTACATAATGTAGCGAAAAGGGGTCCAATAAAGCACAATCTTTATTGTCCAACACGCTAGTTCACATGCTACGCGCGCGCTCGCGTCTATGAGTCAGCATTCCAGTCCACAACACCCCCAGGTTTCCGTTCACGCGTCGTGTCCACTTCTATCCGGTTTAGGTGTGTTATTTGCGTCTGCCTGCTATTCCTCGTCCGTTGATCCGATTTCGTTGAGCGATGGCTTGTCCGGTCGCTCGTGCTGTCCTCCGTCTATCTACAGTAGGCTTTGAACGTATTCCACAGCCGTGTCGAGATATTCCTGAGTGTTGGAATAATCACGCCTTCAATTTGGTCATCCATGCTATTTCGGCTGCCACGTCTCGTCCGTTGGTTCGATCCGGTCGAGCGATGACTCATCCGGTCGCCCACGCCGTTCTCCATCCGCTCACGGTGGGTTTTTGAACGCACTTCCCCCCTGTGTTGGGGTATTCCACCGAGAGTTGGAATGCTCGCACTTCCTGCCTGACAGTCCGCCACAATAGTAGAGAAAAACCAAACATTTAACTAGCTTCGCTCTATCCAATATTTTCTACTGTTCAACAATGCGGTAACTTGCAGACCGGGATACTGTCAATCTATTCCAATCATAACAGGTGTCAGCTAACGATAATATTGACTGAGTAACTCCTCATTAACGGAATAACCTTCTATCAATCGTCTTCTCTGAGCCCCATGCCATGTTGAGAAGGGCAATATGTGTATGATTGTGATATCCGGGGTAATGTTCTTCAGTTAGTTACTACTTTAAGAAATTCGAAAATGTTGGCTGACCGTAATCTGTCCATTAGCTTTTATCGTAACTATCCTCAACTCGTATGACAACTGAGTTACTTGACTTAACGTTTTCTGATGTTCAAATTCTAATACAAAATCCATGATATTCCCTACTAACTGATGTTTGCAAAAGATTGTTTGTGGATACTGCTCACATATTCTACTGACAAGGTTACTGTGTAGTAGTTCTGAAAACAGATCTACTGCTATGTAAGTCTTGCACTAAGTTCCTTATTTAGGTATAGGTCCGATTTCGGTCTGTTAAAGCGACGTGTGGACGTTTCTATCAAATAGTTCTTTGTATTTTGGTGAATTACCCTGGAGACAATGTGTAAGCAAGCTGGGTTTGTTTTAATAATACCACCCTATTTTGGCTTCTGTGGGGAGCTAGGCCAATCTCAATCACTAGAAAGTGTTTTCTGTATGGTGCGTTTTTTCTGTCGAGGAGTATTCAATTAAACCTCACAAGAGATTCTTGAGCAAGAGTGTTTATTCCTGAGAGCAATGTGTTCAAATTTGTTGACCGTTTCTTATATTTATTAACTACTACATCAAGCAAATTTTCTCGAGTTCCATTTTTAACACCCGATTACTTCATGCGGCTTGTTTTGCACTTTTGTTTTGTAGCCGGACAGTGTCGATATGACAAAAAGCGGGTTAGTTAACCACTGACTGTCAGGCGTGTACACATTAGTTTTGTTCATGTAATGTTCAACTGGGGACTTCGAGATGCACTATGCAACATCAGTAAGAATTGCTTTTGAGGACGATTGCGGTTATATAGCTAAATTATATGTATGTTGCAGTTGTTAAGTTCTGTCATTGTTCACCATATGTTTAGGAAGTTGCATCAATCGTGGCTGGGTTTATGGTATAAAGTAGAAGTTCACATCTCGAAGGCTCAGGTTGTCTCCGTCAATCTAGATCCTCTCCGATATCGAAACTAATTCCTTTAAATCTGAAGGGTGCGTGCATTAGGTGGCTATCACGGGAGTTCTACTCCGCGAAACGTAACCGCTCAGGGTGGGAAATGTAATTCGTTTGCAGGCAGTCAGTCGCTAATTTTTGCGTTCCGTCGCGCGTAGCGAGGTCTATCCACAGATAAGCGTCGGTAGGAATAGGAAGTAGATAGTTGAAGTTGGGTATCATGATATGCAGGATAGAATAATGACGACTTGATACACGCAAATGGAGGTCGTTTTCATCGTATGTTGCTTTCTTCTCCCGAGTTATTGGCTCTGTTATTAGAGACGAAATATGGAACATTATCTTGTTGGGTTCTGTAATGTGCGTATTGCTGTTGTTTGACCGAGTAGCCTGTGAACTGGAGAAAACTAAGGAGGCTGGGCGACAAAAATTGCAAAGATACTGCCGTCCTATTCCCATCCACAGTTTGGCTGTTTGATTGTGTGTTAAGGATTGGACAGATGTTTTGGTGAAATAAGATTCCACACTCTCTCTCTCGTCCTTTATTTTTTTTAGCTATGGCTTTTCCTCTCTTCATAGTTGTTTGGCCGTTGCACATGAGTATTCATCATTGTTTTATTGCTTCCGATTATAATGAATCTGTGTACAACTTCCCGTTAACCATCAATCAGAACACAGAGGTAGTGTATACACAGCGTATACCTTGAACTGACTGACATGGACACATAATCTCATTCGTCGTGTTCCATGTCCCATTCTGTGTAATGCGCATCCTCCCATCTTGTGGACCAAGCAGGTCTGTTAAGATAATCGGTGACATCCTCAGAGTCATTTTGTAGAAACGTTTGGTGTATTTTTTTTTGCCCGATTGATGTTATCGACGAAATATAAGCAACCGGTTATCAGTGAACGTAAGTCTGCTTTTGTCCTGCCGAATACGTTCAGATACTTTTTTTTATATCTAAAAGTTAAACACTTTTTCATCTACTTCTAGGAAAAAGGACTTACGTTGCTTGCCTCCGGACGATTTGGCCGTCAATGTATTCTTGCCAGCGAAGTAAGTTAATATCCGCCCTGAAATCCAATCTTATACTACGGTATATCTTATCGTATGCTGGCTGTGTTCACTCATTGAATACTCTTGTCTGACATTAGAAATACACATATGCACCTGAGCTAGTCATCATCATAACAGCCATGAACCTGACCAAAAGGTACTGTGGCTCGGGCCGCTGTTCACCCCAACAGCGACGTGGAATATCCTAGATGAAAACGTTACTCAGAATTCCGTTTTCA
>JTDE01001262.1:23745-57503 GCA_014338405.1 Paragonimus skrjabini miyazakii
TAATCATAGTCTTTGAGCTCAAAGACTATACGCTAAAACGATTACGCACTGATGATGTCACCTCGCTTGGTGATGAAACGTTTGCAACCTAAATGCCAAGCTCGGCGAACATACCAATACCAAAACCATCACTTCATCATTTCACGAGAAATTTGCGTTTATTAGAATTCCTATTTAACATATTCCCTGTCTTTAGCCGCAGTCTTTCTACAAAATCGTGCTCAGATTTTCTTTACACCTCTATTTGCCTTCATCAGAACTACAACTCCGGTTTTATTCCCAGTATATGAATTTCATGCACCTCTAGTGCGATGCCCGCTAGATTCGTTGAATTTAAGCGATCCGGGGACACGCAGACTTGATTGCAAACCACGCAGTTTGCAGAGGCTGGCCATTTGGTGAATAAGTTTATCGCCAGCATGGTTCTGCTCCACCCACCCCGCAAACGAGAAGCTTCGAACCTGTTAAGGGGTGGTATTCTGTATCGTCGTCTTACGTCAAAGCAAGTGTTAATGTAGCAAGGGTCACATAAACTGTATTCATTGGTCTACTCGAGGGAGGTCCATTCACGAGTGGTAGCCGAGTTAGTTTCTTCTGGTAGGACCTCCACGACTCTTTCGGACTTATCACTGGTTGATCAACAAATCACCAGACGATTAACTAAGGTTAGAATTTGCTTTCGAAACATTATCAATTTGTATTGTTTTTTATTACTTCGTATGATTTCTGTTATCGTATATTAAAGCTCGGTTATATCTGGCGTCGGGTTGGTTTTCAGAAACTGGTAGTTTCTTGGAGCGCCATGTTTACAACAGTCGCGCATGCGCTTTTTTGTTGACACCTGTGAACGCGTGTCATCCCGGGTTATTTAATTTACGACTGCTGTTTATGCCACTTACGCACTTGTGGTTTATTTATCAACACTCCGTCACACCGACCTTACATATGGGCTAAGAATGTTCGTGAACAGTCCATCTGGCCGGAGACAGATTTCGTAGATGACGAGAGTTGAATGATTAATTATTGCGTTCCAGGCGGTCTTCCTCCAGATGTAGAAATGGTCTTGTGGTTTAGACCATTGAACCATAACAGGGCTCCGCATGTGAACTTCATTCAATCTTGTCTTTCTAAAGTTGGTCTTAAAAGATTTTTATCAGAACTGTCAACACTCGGATGGTTTGGGAAGTCAAATAAATGTCTCTTGCATGACCATTACCGGCAGTTGTTTCCGTTTTTATTTTTTTTAACTACTCAAAGTCAGTGTGACAACTACAGAGACATCAATCCAAACTCTGTGACATCCAATTTACTCATCAGCTTACTAGTGTATCAGTTCACTAAGCCCAGATCAGGCAAGCTTCCCGTTCGATTGATGATGTATTCAGCACATTTTACTTTATGACAGGTCTTGAAGCACTGACACGTATAGACGGCCAATGGTCATGATATTTCTGGATCTGACGACCACTATTTATTCGATCGTGTGTAACACTGTCTTGAGTTGTTTCCTTCGGATTGAAATTCCACAGGAATACGTGAATCTTTTAAGTTCATCACATGTTTATACTGCGAATAGGGTAATCATTTTATGGGTAATTATCTCGGGTGTCCGTCACTCCGCGTGGTATTCACCAAGGGTGTCCAATCTCCTTCTTGTTCACCCAAATCACCGGTTAGTGTCGCTGTTTTAACTTGCGGCACGCCATAGCCAGTAGTTTGACTGCATCCACATTATTACATACATTTCCGCTTTCTTTTCCTCGGTTTTCTGTTTCCTTTTTCATGTGGTAACATTGTTTTTCTGAGATATTTTTCGCTATCATTGCCGTTAACGGCTGTTTGCGCCACGGTAACGTCTGATCAGGTCAATGACCGTTTATGAAACAGTGAATAAACCGACCCGTCTTGAAACGGACAAAATGTGAATCTTATGTTGAATTCTGTAATTTAGGCAGTGCTGCGGAGGCTCTCCGCTTTGACTTAAACTGATTACTCGGGCATTTTCATTTAAAAACAGCACATTTCCAGCATACTGTAAACAATCTGTCAGCACCACTGATTGAGCAAAACGTTCTTAAGTTGATGGCTCGAAGACACTACGGCGAGGTCACTCTTCTCTGCATCGCTCCAATCTTAGGCCCACGCGGTGAGTAAAAAGCATATGCCGTAATACTACCCGTAGAATCTTAGAACTTGAGAATCGTTCAGAGAAATAACTGTTTGTCAACTTTTTCCTGGGTTGCACTTAACTGTAATTTAATTTCAGTCCTCCTATTGTTTGCTGCTAGGACAGCTTCTCATTCACCACGGCTGCCGTAGTCATTGCTTTGACTCTCGTAACAACGGTAAGCATCCTTTCTGACTGCAATAGTTTGTTGTCACTACTTTGTCTGTACACTTTCTAACTGGAACGACTTGATGGAAACAAGAATCCGCCTTTGGCAAATTGGATTTAATTTGTGACAATAAGTACTAATCAGAGATTAGAACGAAATAGTGGGTATTTAGCACCGTTTGTTTCTAGATCGCCTTCCTTGTGCCGCTTGCCCGCATAATCCCACTCTTCTTAGATGACTTTAGTGTACGTAGCAAGCATATCAGTACTATGCAACGAGGTTATTCATTTTCACTCGAAAATTTGTTTGAAAATTCCAGTTGGCAATTTTGAGCTGGTAGTTATCGAGACAGCCGTATGAGCACCAGAAAATTGATGACGCTAATTCGATCGATCGACCACCTGAATTGTCAGTTGGTCGGGACAAACGCCCGCGTGCCAGACATACAGTTTTCAAGGCCGTCAGTGTCGACCTAGCATGACCAAAGCGCGTGTGCACTGCGTTCATCCGATATAGTTATCTGAACACACTAATTCAGGCACAGCGAAGCAGCTGTCGTGCTAAAAATAGATAGTAAATTGATCCATGGTAATCGGATCTAAGTCAACCAGTTAAAAATATGTCAGATAATAGAGCCACCAATCACGATTCAAACAGCAGTAAAGCAATTCAAAGTCTTAACGAGATGTGTACAATTCTCCGAACCACGCAAAGGTTGAAAAGATGGTGTATTCCATCCTTAACTGTTTGTGCATCGTCCTACAACCATGGTAAGTCTACGAATACCGGATTTATCGTTGAGACAAGTGGGGCACGTCCCACGCCATAACACCGTCAGTTACCTTGTGGTTTTCATCTGATATTTGTACGCTTGGACGTCTAAGTCAGTTATTCTATGTCAAAGATGTATGTGCCATCTAAATTCGCTATCTTATGATAAATAAGGGACTTAATAGGATTTTGCATTATCGTTTCTGAACAGTCAACCTTGTGTAGAACCGCTTATCCAAAATGAGCACTTTTGTGATTGCTTATACAATTCGATGTTGACTTTAATGCTTTAACTAAATAACGTTGTTTGTCTGCTAAACCTGGTTGTCCCGTGCAACTGTTCAGTCCACAGACCTATGCCTGGGAAGGTGGCTCACTGCTCGCGGAAAGACAAGATGATTTGGCACAGTTTCTGGTAACTCGTACGGAGTATGAAGAACACGGATCAGCCTTCTGTGAACGTCGGTTCCCTGTCTCATAATCGTAGGACATGTACACATGTTTCTTTTCACACACCCGGTGACCTTAGCATATACACGTACACTGAATCCTCCCCCATGATTTTGAATCTCGTTGTGTATATATCAACGTGGCAAATACGACCCTGTTTGAGATATCTTTATGTGTTTGACAATACAGGTAACAAACGAAATGAAATAGCATGCAGTAGTGAGAGAAAACTTAAGAGAGAGAGCAGTCAACGATGTGAAGATCAAATCGATGGCAAAAATATGAAGTTCGCCCCTTTGGTAGAATACGCATGAGTGGACGGGTGGGAGACATAGAGACAATATTCAAACAAAACAGCCAAAAGCAAGTACATGCTCAATTTCGCTCCTGGGCTTCTGATTCGCAAAAACTGCGCACATGTTGCGCCGCATATGTACTTTGTAGTTTTTCAATGTGGGCAGGAAAGCAATGAATGCTTTCATAAGAAAGCATTGACGCTCGTTAATGAAAGAAAACAACAGCATGTCTCTTCACATACGATTTCCGCAAGTGGGTTTACGAGGACGTGAAGAAGGGGCTGGGGCATAAACTGCCCCTTCGAGTTAACTGTGTATACACAAAAACCAGAAAAACTGAAAGGTACAGATAGACGGATGTTGACTGAATAAATTACTGTACATAGTTTCATAAGGAAGCGAAAATTCGACAAGAAAGAGAAGTCAGAGTGTGAAAGTACGCTATAAACAGTGAGCAAAAACGGACCGCATGGTGATGGTGGCGTGGCAAGTTGCTTTTAGCGTAAGCCAAATCTAAAAAGAATATGTATCTATATATTTTCAAAAAAGCACGTACGATTTTTATAAATTCTACGTGGTATCATATGGACAGTTCGTCAGGTCAAAATTACAAAAAAAGAAAGGACAAAACAGACACAAGCACAGGAGTATTGCACACGTCGAGACGCGTTGGTCATCGGTATCCTGTCGGCTCGTGAAACAAACCACAATAATATTAAAACCTGTTGTACCAGGGAATACAAAGCACGAGGTAGTCAAAACTGAGTCTCTTGATACCACCTCATTGAGATCGAAGAAATCTGGCGCGTCGCGCGTTTTTTCACAGCAAGCTACGGGCTTAAATGTATTTTGTTTTTCGACTACTCGTGAGTAGTAGCAGTAATTGTCTGAAATATTTGAGAAGTTAAAATAAGAAACGCCCTGGTGCTGCCTGTGACCCTCGGTAGGTTTCTGCCAAGTAGGCTGACTTCGGATCTCTTCTCTCCGAATGAGCCGTGTAGAGTGCCAGATCACGAGGTGAAAAGTGTTCTTCTAATTGACTGTGGTAGTAGCCACCACGTGGATTGGAGTTCAACAGACTTTGATAATGTGCGTGCGCACTCGATGCTTGGGCGGCTAAACCGTGCCGGTGCGCCTGTTGTTGCTGTTGGTGATATTGATGGTAGGCATAGGCGGCCGCAGCTGCTGCTTCTGCAGCAGCCAGTCCAGAAACCTCGTGAATAGAATGAGCGAGGTGGGTCGCCGTTTGGGGTTGTGAGTGGTCCATGGAGCGTGAAAGAACGTGTGTGTGTGAATTCTGGCGAAGCTGCTGGTGATAAAAATGATAAGGATCCGCGTGACTTGAATAAGACGAATTGTTTGTACCGAAATCGCCCGTATGAAATCCAATATGTTCACTTGATTCGGCTGAATGCGCGCCCGGATGTTGGTACACACTTGATTCAGGTGGTAGGTATCGAGGGTATTGGTTTGGCGAGAAAGCCACGCTAGGTTGATGTGCGTACGGATTGATTCGAGATGGACTGTGTGCGTGGGTAACTTGATGTGTAGCCGTTGCCGGCAAACCACCCATAAAACCTTGTCCATCACCACGACCTGTTGAGTAGAGCGGAAATGAGGCAGTGAATGTAAATATCGTGAAAATCAGTTAACTTGTGTAGACGCCATATCTTAGGAGAGTACTGTAGGTTTCATGATTTGGGCCGTTAAGCGGCCAACGTCGTTTTTTCTAATCAATAGTGGATGGAAAAAAAAGAACATTTTGAACAGTTAGATTGCATAAAAATGAACAAGTGTAGAGTTGTTATCCTTGATTGTTAATAGCTATAATAGTTTCTCTGGTGAGTGAAGCGTCATGGCATATACTCGTAGTCATGACTTTAAGTCGATGATTTGCTAACGTTTCAATTCCTCACTGTATTGTTCCAGGTGTTCATTTTTTAGCGTTGTACAATACACTAGTTAAGATAATATGACCTCTGTTGGTAATAATACCAATAAAATTCAATAATCATATGATCTTAGAAATTCTACGTCAAATACGATTACGAAATTTGCTATCGATTGAATACGTTGGCTTTTTTCGCCACCTTATATTAGTTATTGTCGTTGATGTGATTATCTACACAAGGGTTCTTCTCGTCTATGGAGATTACTATAATTTTACGAAATATCTTTTTGCTTAACTCTAATGTGTGGTAACTGTCTGTGCCCCAGGTTCACAGTTGTCAGACTGCACCGTGTCAGTCAAATGATTTTGCTTGTTGCAAAGCAGATGTTCCACTATTCTGAAACAGCTGAAGGAGGAATAGAAGCGGTTGGGTGCACATTAATCGATTCGTCCATTCCGTTAATTGTTACGATGGGATGGAGATAGGCTGTTCATGCGAATGAGTTGTATACTTCTCTGATTCACATCAGACGGATAGTTAGTCGTACACCGCTTCAATTTCGAACAGATGCTATATATGGTCGAAGTCGACAGACTCGAGTCTTTGTGGTCGTCCGGTGGGCCTGTTATCTTCCAACACACTGGCTTTCGTTTGTTTCGCAATGAGACATGAAAAACAACCCGTACCGCTGAGTTGATTCAGGTACCAACCGTAGTTAACACATATCCCAAGACAACAGTGTATTTTTACATCATCTACTGAATCTGGGCTTAAACATTTGACCTCATACGATCGGTCCTATATTTCCTCCGCTGTTCTTCATTTAAATCGATTTTTACATAAACCTGGTATTCTTATTCCTAAATTAGCCAGGAAATCTAAAGTTTTTAACTGAATCCAATTACTTATGATCGCGTGACTCGGACCCATTGCATTGGTTGTCTTTTATTTCCTGAAGATGGACAGTTTAAGAGCTAAACGATTATCCGTAAGGTCATGTGAAGCATACTATTAATAGTTGCATGGTACATGTATGAACTAATGAGTTCGATAAAGATGTTTGGACCGGAGTTCCGTAAGAGGTGAGCATGAAATCGAATCGCTCGACGCTGCTGTGTTCATTTCTGATCAATGCAAGCACATCGCAGTCCACATACAAGTCCCTGCAAAAACCTATGTGAACGTCCTTCTCCGCTAGCTGCTCGTTATCAAATCCACTGTACGCGTGCGATCGGTCACTTAAGTAATTTGCCCAAGCGAACGATTATAGCTAAACTTCTATCATCATCATAAGTGTACATGTAACCTTTCTGACGCTTTGGTCCTTCCACGGTGCTCATATGGCCTTAACTGAAGAAATGATCAAAAGATATTGCGCAAGCTAAACAGTCATCTGGAGCATGCACAGAGATCAGTTTGTTTGTTGCTGTAACCTGCTAGGATTTGATTGGGAGCCACGGCAGATAGATCGGATGCGGTAGGTCACACACACAAACGTACGAGTGGTCGCACACAAGCTTCATGTGCGGAAGAAACAAGACCAACCAACGCTCGTGCGCGCTCGGACACCCGGTAAGATACCATGGCTAATAGTGCACATCCGCAACTAGCTGTTTGCTTACTGAACAGTCTTCGACTAAACAAACGCACGTGAACTAAGTGGATCGTTCAAGAAAAAATCGGTTATGATCGCACGAACACACGAATCGTGCAAAACAGTGGACAACACGTGACGGCATCCCAAACAGCCCACCACGCTAGGTACAGTCTGATCCAGCCACGGAGACACGTGTCACTCAGATATGATGCTTGTGTGTGTTGAAAATGTGAACAGCGGAGGAAAGCACGTACACAGAGTGTATACCACCTCCACCACAGCACCGGTGTAGACATTCAACATTCGCGCGGGCGCACACGCACACAGTGGAACGGGCCGAACGGGGCTAGGAAGAGATGCGCACAAAGATTGAGGCGCAACGATAAGGCTACAGTGACAATAAAGCAAGCAAGCTGCACGTACGGGACGGCCCAGTTGACTGACTGAGTGAGCAACAACCACCTCTATCTCATGACAAGATACACGCACGCGCACGCCATTCTGCGTCCCATCAGGAGTTGAACGACACAATTGTAGAGAGCGTGCGAGTGTAGGCGAACTATGGCTGAGCCCACCCGCACGTGCGCGCAAAACGAGAGGCGAACGCAACCGTTCCGGTCGCTCAGGCCAATCGATGTGCGCTTGTATGCTCACAATCGGTCGCATTAGCGCGTGTGTACACCGAGTCGGACTGGTAAGCGAGCGTACGAACGAAAAAACGCGGAGCAAATACAAGCCAATGCCACGAGAAACCAAACGACAAAGTAGACTCGTTACAGTCGAATAGACAATTGTGAACCACTGACTGGCTGTATTTACATACACAATGATCATAACAGCGAGGACAGTCAGATGTCCGGTCCAGGACGCCTGATAACGCCGTCAGCGGAATTGACAGGCGCGACAATCGCCGATACAGTTTCAGGCAAGCTAAAACGATTGTTTGTATGCATCCGCGCACATACATAGAGGTTGACTTCAAAGCCTAGAAATCTGACAGCAGTACAACCTAGATCGGGTCAAACTCCAGCGCGAGTGTGGGCGCCATATCTGCTGCATAGAATGCTGTTTCACTGTTCTGGTTCGACCAGATACGGTTGTATGAAGGTCAGACACATGAACCGTCCATAGCAAATAGGCAAAAAAAGGAAGAGATCACCATAGAGTCGATTGGGCTTATTATCTGTAGATACAGATAACCGAGTTGACATCGCTAAAGCCGAATATCAGATCTAGTAGGACAAAAGAACGTTCTTACTGACAATCGATACACTGATGTTTTAAATGTTGCGAGATTGTGTTGAATTAAAACAGCATATCTCCACACCTTCTGCTGAATCTCAACGACGATATCGGCCACTCTAAGGGCGAGCAAATATGAGTGGTGCCCGGGCTGCAGTAATCAACCCCACCCTTCGGATAACTCGTTGGCTTGGACAAACAAGAAACAGCAACTCAATGCGTTCACATCGGTATATGCCCCATAAAACGTCAGTAGCCCTCGTAATTCAAAACGGATAGGTAATGCAAAGTGTATTACATGACGTTAAAAAATCTACCGTAATTGATCCAATTGAGTATCACTGAGCGTAGGTTGTCCAGGCACAAAAATGTAGGAACTCTACAATAGCATTTTACCCAGCTTATTGAACGGTTGTTAATACATTAACATTACGCATACTTCCCCAGACATGTGAGCGTATAGTAGAGCGAAGTTGCCACTTTTAAAAGTGCACTTGTTTCGGCCAAACTTATTGATCAAGAGGACACAGGAGATCACTGGCATGGTGAATTAGATACGGATACTAGGTCACACTTGAAGAGAAGCGTGTGCACACTCACCAACGGAAAATCGATCCTGTTCACATGCACAAGTGCCGCCATGCTGGGTTGACCCGAAGCTGACAACCGAGACGGGGTACGATCATCGGCTCCTCACAAGCACACACACACTGACTGACTGACGTGAGGGTGACGATTCCGACATAGTGACCAGAGGAACAGCTGATGGGTCAGGGCTTGGTGCACACACACTCACACCAGCTGACATGCACGCACGCATTCGGATAAGAATGCAAAACAGCACCAACTGGCATGCAAATGGCATCTGCTACGATGTGACTGACCTAGTCGGGCCAAAAACCCAGTGGAAGCAGATGTCATCCCGATTTGCATTGTTCTTATCCTGGCTGCTTGCCAATTGAGGGTAGACGGACGGACACCGGGGGGAGGTGACTTAGAATGAGTGCTGATGGCTTGCCAACCACAGATTGAAACTGATTTGCTCACTGTCACGTACACTCTATACTTAATGAACACGCTTGTTTCACTATCATTTTTTGAAGTTGTTAGCCTACGTTTTTTTTTGGATTATAGCGATGCGTGTGATAGCAACAAAGGAGAGGCCGCCTGACATTAACACTTAACCATATCTTTCAATCACTCACGTGATTGCTTCAATAGCCATGTCCAATCATTACTGTCCTCGATGTTTCACATAATGCAACTTTTTACCATCGCTCCTATTTTGGGATTCTCATGGAAACTCCTGAAAACATAATTTTACTCAAACGTGCGGATGCCGTGGTGTAAAATATCACGATTGCAACATCGTTTTCTAGCTGATCGTCCAAACTGTTTGAGTAGGCATAATCGAGTTCTTTCTCTCGAAGACACCCAATAGCAAGGCGCTTTCAATGATGGTTTACCTCTCGGCAAATCGAGACAACAGCAAGCATTCATATCTACTTTCATCTCTGAAGTATACAGGTGCCACAATGAGCTATAACATGATGTGGTTTCCAGACATAATGGTCTTCATCAAAATTCGAAGGAGGGATTTCAAGACGCCCTCTTCATCCTGTATCATTCGAAACTTCCAAATTCTCGTGTACTAAGCATGCGCTATCCTAATAACCTGGTCCGACATATTTGCTCGCGATCGCTCAATCGAAAACATCTCTGTCATCCTCTGCTTTCAATAGAGCCGGGTGATTTGTCTTGAAAGTTTGGTGATAATTATATACACCCTACTCTTCGTTCCAATTCTGAGTCAGCTGCACTAGACAGTTGTTGGATGATAGCAGCCACCCAATCATCTGAAGACTTCTTATTGATGGGGTACACTTGTCAGTGTTCATTAACTCTACTTATGCTATGGCGTTTTTTGGTCTAAAGCATGCACCTCTAAAACAGGTAGATAACTGCTGCTTGCTGATTACGATGGTATTTTAGAAATCCCTCAGTTGGCTGCAGCACAGTGTTACGGTTGACCGCTTTCTACTTGATTCCGCATTGTTACAGCCCTGCCACCGACTACTGGTGTTCTTGATGAGTAGTCGGGGATTTGGTTTATTTCAGTTTGAACATCACCCACAATTGATCGCAGCTGTCACATTCCCATAGGCTGTCCAGTCGACCCTTTTCGAAAAGAAGCACTAGACTCTAGTTTCGCTGTCATTAGAGCTCGTCAGTAGTGTATATCATCGATCATTACTCACAAGCGAAAGTGGTTGAGCGTTCACATATGATAATTCGGTCGTGCCTAACGTGAGGTCAATGGCGCAGTGGTAAACGCAGTTGCCTCATGAACAGCATGTTCGTGGTTCAAGTCCCGGCAGTGGCGAGGATATGCACTACTGGCGAGCTGTAGTGAGAGCGAAACTCGAGTCTAGTGCTTCTTTTCAAAAGGGGCCGACTGGATAGTCTATGGGAATGCGACAGCTGCGATCAATTGTGGGTGATGTTCAAATTGAAATACTGGTGTTCTGTCAAAAAGCTCACGATAGGTGAGACTGTTTACGCCTAAGTCTGAGGTGTTTTACAGAACATATGCACCAACAAACTGGTTTGCGTTGCACTTTTAAAGTGGACATCTGTAACTGTCCGACTCCTTCCGTAAAATCCCTGAACTGATGCAGCCAGCCACTCCAGTTATGCTGTAGGTGAACGGAGATGGTGAGATGAAGATTTCTTTATTCGATGTTTGAAGACGATCCAGTCTTGGTTCGTTCCTGGAGAGTGAGTTCGTGTTTTGCATGGTTGGTCTGCACTGATTTCCATCAGTTTTTTAATCGTTCGGTTTATTAACATGAAACGGATCGTGAAGTGACTAATAAAAAGATGGCGTTAACAGATGAGTTGCTGTATTATCCGGGTCTAACAATATAACCGTTCAATTATTCGCATCTAGTTATATATTTATTGTCTACTCTCATTTGGATTCATTATTACCCAAACTCAGTTATCTTATTTGTGAACCAGCCACCGAAATCGAACCAGTAATTTGGTTTACTGAATCTGATTACCTATCACGCTTTTGAACAAAACAATTAGAAGACAAACACTGGAAGATGCTAACAACCCACGGTTCCTAAAATTAGCTGAAGCCGTCGCTATAAACCGATTCAAATCTGTGTTGTGTGTACAAAAACAATTATTTGTGAACCTGGGGTTGCCATGGTCCTAAGTCACAGCGAGTGTCATCCAGATCACACGACTGAACGTTTTTGTTATTGCGGATTTCTTTGTTCACACCCCCGAAGTACTGTAGATGTAAAATTTGAAGTTTCCCGTGGTATTGGTTATTTGGTACTGATGAGCCAATACAAAATGCTAGCATCTACCAGTGTTCGTCTTCTAAATGTTTTGTTCAAATTACTGAAGGGATATGATTGTTTTATATTACGCTTTTCACTGATGTGCATGACTAATTCACATCTGACACATCAATTGATATTCATCTGCTGAACATGTAGGTATATCGAAGATGGAATGTTTACCTTTTAAAGTTCCTAGTTACAGCTTAGATTCAAGCTAGGTTTGAGAATCATGGTTACAATCATACTATATTGTCCGTTATATAACAGCTCAGTATGGTATAGGCTAAGTGAAGAAAACTGGCAGTACATCAATCTAACGCAACAAAATGTGCACTAACAGATTCCTTCAATCACTCAAATGGATACATGTGAGTTGTGGTAGTCGATGCGTATTCACAGTGAATCGAGGTCAAACTCTTGAAAACGTGAACCAAACTGACGGTGATCAATACTTTGCATTCCCTACTTTGCATACATATGCACATACAGATTACCTGATACAATTCATGACAATGGCCTCATGCTGATCAATCAGTCAGGAATTTAATTTTTCTTCCAAACCAACGAGGTCAAGCTGCATCATATGCCACTGTATCATCAAAGGACTTGGTTAAATAAAGCTGGCCATGCTGTTAAACAGGAAATCGGAAAATTTAATCATGCTCACGTTTGTGTCCTAGTAAAACAGTTTTAGGTTAGCTACCGAATCACACATTAAGCTAAAATGATAGAAAATCATTAACTGATCAAATATTGCATTCACGATAGGAGATGCTCTCAGAACCGAAATGATTACAGAAGATTGCAATTTGAAAATGCGGAGCCTGGTTATGTGTGTCCGGACCACGTCCAAAAGAGGTCAATCGAGCCCACAAAGGTTGGAAGACGAAATAATCGTCAGTTTTAGGGCACAGAGATAATGCATCCACCATCTCTCAGCTACCACCAAGTCATTGGCTCGTTGACCGACATGTGTCTGTGGATCCACATGCAACAGTCGAACACTACGATGATGTCAAAGTTAATAGACGTCCCTCAGACTTTATTTTCAAAAATCCACAAACCCACTCATACCGTTTCAAATCAGATTTAGAAAGACAACGATCAATCCTACAAATTCACAGCGTTTGAATACTTGTACGCAAGTAGCAGCTAACATGTTATTCCATTGTTGTTATTGAATGGAAGTTTCCGTTGAAGAGCACGGCAAATTGGGAGATATTTCGATTTCAGAAAGTCAGACAGAATCAAGAGAACTACAGGAGTGCATCGAACTGAAGGCTGTTTAGGATTTAGTATGGCATTTCGGATAGATGTTTCCTCGACGACCTAATCAATCTGATACACAATAACGGTCTTCTCTCATGCTCTTTGAAGCAGTGTATTTGGCTCCGCCGTGAGACTGAGCTTATCAAGATTCCCAATTCCTAATGGTTTGACATTGACCGAAAGTTTATGTAGCAGCAGCAGTTCCAGTATACTTTCGTCTCTTGGATTATTGTTCCTTCCACCTCGCTTTTCTATGCTCTGTCATTTTTTTAAAACCTGATTTGTTCCTCCTTCGCAATGCTTCCATCAATGACTGCATATGAAAGCGTTTGTTCAGTAAAACTGCAGTGATGTCACCGTTAGTATCATGTGTTGCCTGGTAGACAGTCGTCTTTCGATTAAGTTCTCTTAGTTCAGGTTTTCGATAACACTCAACCTTGTTGAAGCCAAGTTCAACTGTTACTTGTCTATGAGAAGGAAGTAATATTTACCTAATCATTTTACATAAGTCAGTTTATTCGTTTTGCCCAGTCATATGTTGATAGAATGCTGCGTTGGAAAATTTTGAATTCGGTGCCCTCAGATGATCACGAAATCTAGAAAACAGTCTTTATGAAACAACACCGTTTTCAAACGTTCGACCTAACTATCCAAATTTCACACATTTGGGAAACATTATTCAGTTTCTCAAAGCCTTCCAGCACTTCGAAAATCCCATCCTAACGTCCCCAAATGTCCTGAATCTGTGTGAACCCTGTTATAGGACGCACAAGTTAATACCTGCTTTCCTGGTCCAGTAGCCATGTGCTAATCAAGAGTCTAGCAGATCGATGTAGTTGCATGTGTATGCGACAAACAGTCCGTTTCCATGCCTTCCCAATGTGGGTGGGCTCGTGAGAGCAGATTTTTTAAAGGGTACTGCCGTTGGCCATCTGCTCACCGATTACCATGAGTATGGATTTGACTACATCGACAGGGACGTTCAGGTAACTGTCACAGTCATAAGTATGGTGCAACACATTGGAATTCGTTGATCGTAGCGAAATATTCCGTATTCATTTCTCCGACGGAGTGTTTGCAGACGTATGAGAAACATTATCTTCGTAACCGAGTAGCTTTTTACTAAGTTACGTGATGAGAGCGCATGAGTACAAGGATATGTACAAAAGCGAGCCCTGAGGCAGTGCATTCGGACATGCACATGCTGTGCGAAGAACATTGGTTTGAAGGCGTGGAAATTTCGCAGGTTAGTTGTTCCTGAATAATATATATATCTTGTAAGTTCAAAGAAAATTAAGCATCCTTCTGTTCTTTATACATTGTCTCTCTTTCAACTTTCCAGCGGGTGCCACTCACATTTTCAACCAACCACAATAGGTTCCATTGTCACAGGTTACCTATCCTTTAATGTATCGGCACGTAAACGAAGTTCAAATTTCGACCTCAGAACAAAAAAACACAAGATGTATTGAATTAAAATGGAGAGGGAGATTCAATACAAGCGAACGACATATCTACTTCGGTGTCAACCTGAACTGAGAACAAGGTGCATCAGTCAACTTACATAACCGATGTTGTTGTTTCAACCTGTGACGGAATAAACGTCATAGAAGGAATCAATGTCGGCCTAATCTACCGAGCCATCTGAGGCCAGGAAACTTGCCATAAAGATTCACGCACTGTAGATCATTGACATACTGCAGTCAAGCCCAAAAAAACTGCTGTTCTCAAAAAAGAGAAAGTGCCACATTTTAAAATCTGCTATATTCGAACGCTTTGAGCAAGGTGACCGTTTATAAACAGTATACGGATTATTACAATTTAATTAAAATAGTTTACACACTTCACCGAAAAACGTTCGAGTAATTTGATTCTGTCCTGCGCATTTTAGAACAATGCAATTCATTGTAACCCAGTAACTGACTGAATGACATTCAGTGTATTACCCCCCCCCCAACTTGCACTTGAGGCAATGAAAGACGACGGAGATAACGTTATTCTGCTAGTCGAGAGCTCCTGGACTATAATCATCTAGCTGATCCGTCTAGACAAGTTGACAGTACTTCAGCCCACGTGTAATCATACTGTCGCACAGTGGCAACTATTACAGGATGATGAAGGGCAAGATAATTTTTTCCTCTCTACGTTTTATTGTGAACGGCATCCACATGTCAGTTTTGTTTATCCCCACATCTGATCCTTCAGCACTGTGGTGATTAGGTTAATCACATCAAACTGTAAGCTGGAGTCATTCGACATTATATTTCCGTTTAAAGAATGTGTAAAAATAAACATTCTTGATTAAATCTATTATTCAGTGTGTGGCTATTTCGATCGTTCTATTTCTCAAGGGACTACCACATAGGGTCAATAACGCAAATTAATTACACAGGATGAGATCAGAAAATAGTGGAACGAAGTATCTTTAAAAAGTACTGCCTAATAGGAATGCTACACTATACAAACTTCAGTATTGTACTAGACCTATGATATGAACCGCAGAGCCTATGAAGGTTTGTGGGTGTCATTACTCTTGATGTGATCCACCATACAAACAATAGTTCACTCGACATCTTTAAGCATTACAGTGTTCAATTTCGAATTAGCGTTCGAATGTATCTAATCAACTGAGATTAGAAGATGCCATGTAGTACCTCTGCATACTTTGCCCTGCAAGTTACATACCTAAATTCAAGTCGTCAGCCTGAACAACTAAAAAGTATCATGCCAACAGACCCAATAAGAATTTCGTTTATAAAGACATAAATCTAACTCCCTGTACAGAGTCTTCCGTTAAATAAAGCTTACCCCTCCTGTGAAAAAAGGCTACATTTTGTTAGCAAAACCACCTACTGTTTGACTGGATAGGACTGTTGTCTCAGAAGGAGTGCCTTTCGTGCAGAAACCGACCGGTCAATTGAAGTTCCCACCTGGATGAGGAATATCAAAACGTACCTCGCCCATACTCGTCCATTAGCTGCATCGGCGAAAGGCGCCAATCAGGTGGCACAGACAGCAAGACAGACTGAACGTCAAAAGGGGGGCAGACTGATGGTCGACTTTAAATGACTGGTTCGCACATGTAACAACCATATATACCATAAGCCCAGGCGCCAAAATCCGGAGTCCAGACCGAAAGGCTTACCGAGTGACCACACACCCCAACCGAGTCAGGCAGGTGAACGCACACAACACACCGCCGAAACCACAGTCAAATTAGCTGGCTGCTGTGGGCGGGGGAGTGTACCCGCATTCACTTTCAGTAACGTCGCTCGGCCCCATCGACCCAGTTCTTGGGCCACCCCGGTCCACGAGCGATAACTACTGGCTGTTCACACGCTCCTCTGTGACCGTTTTAGCGCTTGGAAGGCAATGCTGGACTGGGAACTAGCATGAGCCAGTGAGTGCAAACGGACAAAGTAAAAATATGATATTTCCCTAACGGATTGTGTCATCACGATAGTTTTTTCCCCAACCAGTAGATAATAAAAGCTGGATTCGGGAACGAACCAGATTTACAAACCACTAAAAGACTAATCAAAACCTAACAATTTTCCCATGGAAATTGAGGCACATCATGCTGTGTTTTAGGGTTTATCGCACCATTTGTGGTCTCTGATGTGACGTATCATAGCGATGCTGTGAAAACAATAATCGTCACTTGGAATCTCTCAGTTTCGTGGCCTCGTCACTAAGTCGTGTCGTCCCGCTTCCTGTCTTATTTGATCATTTCGTCGATGCCGTGATGAAAGCAACTTGTCCAGTTGTCGAGGTCGGTGTAAACAGCTCGTTCAGGTTGAGGTGCTTTGTTCTCTAGAAACCCGCATCGTTCTGAAAAACGATACATCCGTTTAGTTCGGGTCGACACAAAACATTCGCATCATGCACGTTTTGGCTAGGTGATTACGAACTAAGATAATATGTTGATGCATGCGAGTACTGATCGAACTAGGTGGTTGTCGGGGTAGGGGTGAAATAACGCAATCCTTGAAAGCAAGTGTTTGTTGGCAGACTGATTTCTCTAGGACTGTACGAACTGTAAGTGTAGATGCTTCTGATGGCAGTTTAGAATCGATACTTTCATTTCACCGAAGGCACGTCTGATTTGTGAGCCCTGGGGTGACTAATTTAATCAATGTTTGTGTCTGTGACCTTTTCTGCTACCTTGGCGTACTGGTCAGGCTTGTGTGCTGTTCTGAGCCGGCTGGCTACGCTGACTAGTACTTCGGTCGTTGCAGGTTCAACCATGTCAGATTGACCGAAGGGAAGCAGCCAGACACAAGGCAGATGTGCTTGTTGTGGATGGTTCTAGTGTGTTGTGTTTTGGTTCTGTCTGATGCTTGTTCTTGCCTGGTCTGGTTTATGCGTTTGTGACTTATTTGTCCCTACAATAATGTCTTATGCGACTGTGTTGACTTTATAGGTGTGGCCCTCGAGCCCGCGCGCAGCTAGCGCAATTTGGTTGTTGTAGTGGTCGGTGATGTTGCCGGCGTGTGTATGTGTATGTCGTCTGAAAGCTTGCGCCATAGACTTTTCAGTCAAAGGCTTCGGTTGAGGGCTATAATCGCTCTCCTGTCTAGGTCTGGGCGTCATGGCAGTATCCAAAGTTCACATAATCCATGATTACACAACGCAAAACAAATACCAAACTGCGTAGGCTGTCGCGCAGGGTAAACCGGGTCACCTTATCTGCTATTTTCGGCAGAGTAGATAGGCGAGAATATGCCACTGACAAACCTTTCACCCTCCCCTAATAACCCTGTCAGCACGAATCCTAGAACAGATAATGTTCACTCCAGTCTCAGTAGCACGAAGACCAACTTGAAATACGCTCGAGGACGTAAGACTCTCTCCGTTGGGACATGGAACGTGTGCACGCTGCTGGATCGATGCAGCACCACAGGACCACTAGAAAGCCAAACCGCACTGACCGCCATCGAACTGAATCGCTATGGCATCGACGTAAAAGCCCTGAGTGAGACAAGGCTGGCAGACCAAGGTAAGCTCCGAGAAGCAGGTGTTGGGTACACTTCTTACTTGGTAGGTTACCCGGTAGACGGTGCCTAGAAGCATGGTGACCGTTTCGAAGTTGTCGACCGCACCAATGCTTTGATGATAGGCGAACAGCACGGCATAAGCCGTCGAATCTTGTTCATAAACCCGTGACCCGATCGAGCTAAGTGTGCCACACTTGTCAGTGTTTATGGTCCAGCTATGTATCACACTGATGATACAGGGGTTCTGTGATTAGTTGTCTGCCACAATCCGGTCGACACCGGTGACCGACTATTTTCTCTGGATGACTTGAACACTGGAGTTGGGCGCGACTCTGCAGCCTGATCAGGAGTCCTCGGACCCTAAGACATTGGTTCAGTCAGCGAGAGCGGTAATCGTCTGCCCCACCTGTGTGCTACTCACGAGCTGGCTATCACGAACACCCGATTCCAGCTGGATGCGAGCGACATCACGACGTGGACCCATCCACGAAGCGGTCACCACCACTTGCTTGATTGTGTTTGTGCGGCAGTGCGACATTCGTGAAGTGCGTATTACGCGAATGATGCGCGGCGCTGAATGTAGCACAGAGCACAGACTAGCAGGACCAAATTGTTTATCTACATATGCACGCCTGTTTATTGTACATCTTCCGGATAAGTGCGAAACTTGGATGTCAACCTATTAGACAACCGTGAGACGAGAACAGCTTTTCAACGTCCAGTTGCCGTTCGTCCGCAAGACGTTCCTGTATCCACCCCTCACCCCACCCCCCCGAGGGCAGGTTGCAATAGCTCAAGGAACAGAACACCGTGGCAGTCACCGAGACGATCGGTATGGAACACCAGAAACGTCTGGACCGGCCTTGACGATAACACGGCGGCTATCGCAAAATTGGTACGAGACAAGAATGCGCCGTTTGCCGCCTCCACTATGGACTCGGACAATAGAGACAAGAGGGTGACATTCCAGAGTACTCCCCGTTAAATGGCCGAGCGTGTTGGCGGAATCAAGGACAACTGGTAGAGGAAACAAGACGAGCGGATACAGAGCAACGATTCTCTTAAGATGATGTTCGGTCCATCCGTCCAATCTACCAAGGCACTGGTAGACGTGGACACTGACTGTTCGTGCGCCCAGCCAAACGGCATCACGAAACTGTGGCGCAAACATTGATAGCCTACTAAACCGTTCCGCTACCATTGACTGGGTGACCGTGAACAGCTTGCCGCAACAGAACACCAAATCTTCACTTGCTCTGGTCCCGGATTTAGCAGAGGTGCAAAGAGCGATCAGACAATTGCGCGAGAGAGGAAGCTGCATGCGTGGATGGATTGCTACGTGAGATCCTGAAGAATGGCGAATCAGCGTTGGAATGCGCTTTACTTTAGCTTGGTCACTCCATCCGGAAGCAAGAAATAATGCCACAAGAGTTAAAGGATGCCATTACCATATCTTTCTTTAAAAGTAAGGGTAGCAAGTAGTGCCCCAACAGCTACAGGGGCATTAGTCTGCTGAGCTGGGCAGGCAAGGTGCTTGTAGGAATCCTCCTGAATGCGGACGTATTGGAGACCGATGTTCCTGAGGAGCAGTGTGGATTCTGGGCGAGTCACTGTACGATCGACCCGGTGTTTGCTACTCGACAGATTCGACAGAAGTGCCGAGAACACAACCAGCCCCTTTATGCCCTATTCTTGGACTTCATCAACGACTTTGAGTCCGTGAGTAACGAGGCGTTGTGGACAGTGTTTGGTAAATTTGGATGTCCAGGTAAGTCCGTCAGTTTGATTAGAATGTTGCATGTGGGTATGAAGACGAAGTTACAATCGGGTGGATCGACCTCTGATGATCTTGACCTTGTCACTGGTGTGAAGCAGATTCGTGTCCTAGCTCCAACCCTATTTCGTTTATAGTTGACTGCCATGCTAACAGTTGCTCTTCAGGACTCGGCGAAGGAAGATGTTGAGGTTGAGTACCGGATGAATGGACGCCTGTTCAATATTCAAGGCTTCGGGCCCCAAGCTAGCTACATACCTCAACGGTGCACGTGCTTCTGTTCGCACACAACGAAGACGAACTACAGCGACTAGCCACGGCTTTCGCGGCCGCGGCGTCCAATTTTGGATTGGATATAAACACAGACAAGACATTTTCTTTCTTTCAGCCTTCTCCGGAAGAAGTGCTGTTCCTGCATGTGAGCCTAAGATTCGCATCAATGGAGACGTTGTCGATAGTTGTGCGGACTTCTGCTACTTCGGTAGCAACTTGTCGACAGATTTGTCCGCGGACGACGAGTTACGAGCTCATGTGGCGAAGGCTAATGCTGTTTTCGGACGTCTTGGAAGACGTACTGGAAGAACCATAGCCTGAAGACGGCCACTAAGTCCCGTATCTACCGCTCAATGGTGCTGTCCATACTGCTATGCGGCAGTGTAACTTGGACACTGTATCAGCGGAACGTGCGCTATCGGAGCCATTTTCATTTGCAATATCTAGGACACATCTTCGGTAATCGGTGATGGGACATGGTTCTGAACACTGAGGTATTGCGGCGGGGGGATATCGACGAGATGGAAGCTATGTTAATGCTGAATCAGCTTCGTTAGCTTGGTCTAGTCGGACGAATGGGCGATGACCGTATTCGAAAGCAGATGTTGTACAGGCAATTGAAATCAGGTAAGCGAAATTCTGGTGGTCGAGAGCTGAGGTACTAGGATGTTGTCCAAATAAGTATTTCGTATTATAACACTGATTTTAGACGCTGGGAAGACCTAGTGTTGAACCGGACGATCTGCAGAAATATGATTCAGATAGACGTCCCCAAGTTCCATGAACAATTACTGCGCGGCCGAGAATGGAAGTGCGCGACACGATCCATAGGTCGTGATGACATGACAGCATGACGTTGCGATGTGGGCGGCCGCGAATGCGCCGGTCGCCTTGTATTAGTAGGTCACTAGCGTACTCACAGTACACCATCGCCCAAGAGACAACGAGTACGTTAAGCTCAAGTAGGTTATATCAGTTCTATCCACTGTCGGGCGCATTGATCAATGATCACCGTTGTTTGGGGATTCACTCGCTCCCGTTTTCAGAAACCTGAGTCACTATGGTCGTCTATCTTTGTTTCCCTTCAGCCTTGTTGGTTTGCTGTAAGGTGAATGTTTTATCTGTTTTCTTCCAGTCCAACCTTCAATTATGCCTTTCCTCCTATCCTCTATAAAGTGCACTAGCATGTACACTTATACTAGAATACTTCTTATATTATATTTTCAATATCTTTCTTTCCAGTTTACATCTTACCATTGGAGTCTTTCTCTGTTTATTTCCCGAGAGATAGGGGTTTGAGTTTCGTGCTAGCCTATGAATTAGTTGACCAGCATCGGTCGAGTGGACATAAAGGCCTCACTCACACGCCTCCTGGTCTCATTCCTCCGAGTTGACACTGTGAGTGGAACTACAAGTGGTGCAACGCATGCTGCTTGTGGTAATGGTTAAGCGGAGGTGTCCTTTGACTTGGGTTACGGTGACAGGCTAATCCGAGACGGATGCCGCCAACCGCGTGTGTATCTGTCTGTCTGACTATGTCCTTGCTGAGTTATGTTGGATCACACTCATCTCCGTTCACTTCAGTTTGTTGGACAGCAGCCGTCCACAACTTGGTCTGAACGAGTTTATTATGCTGGAACCAGGTCGCACTTTTGAAACGCAAGTAAACGAGTGACGTGCCGATAAGCTGACAACTCAACAGTGTATCGAACTGGCTTTTATCTATGCCGCCTGTGGTGGAACAGACTACTAACGAGTTAAATGCAAGGCATATGGGTACGCGATTGGTTACCTGTAAACTAGTTCGACGGCTGATGGAAGTTTTGATACAACGGACAGTGTTCATGATCTACAAGGAAGTGGTTGACCGTGCACATCAAAAGATGTCTGTTCTGCCAGCTATGTTCTGCGACGTTGTACCACCTCAAGCACAGAATTTACACGGCACGTCCACAAAACCCGGGGAAACTCACAATGGCCATAATCTCGGAATGCAATGCAATCTTCTAGACTACTTTGCAACGTGTGCTGTCGTCATGCCTAGGGAGTATGCTTTTGTGCAAACAAAACCACGTATAAGATTTTCACCATATTTTGTGAATTTAAGGTTCCTGTGTTGGTGATCTCTTTTCTTTCTATCTCTGCGTAACGACAATGTCGACCAGTAAGTGAAACAGCATATTTCTATTGGTAATTGGCAGATTCGTATACATAACGGATACTATAGACTCTGTGATCATTACTGAATCAGTTGAAAGTTTTAAAATATCACGCAATCGGCACATACTTGGAAGACAACCGGCACTACCAGTTTCATAACTTTGATGAGCGCTTATGTGGCTTATGCATTATCTTACTTAACGTAGATTCAAAATCAAAGTGAATGCACAGCTATCAGAGTGGTTTCCAGTCAACAGCGACGTTTCGCAAGAACCAATCATAGGACCTGTATTAGTCATTCTTTTCGTTCTTGAAATACCCAGTATAGTTAAATCACCCGGGTTAATTTACACAAGTGATATAAAACTCTGACGATGATTTGAACTGCCTGAATCAGTGATCCATCGAAAATAACTTGCCGTTGAATGTCAGCAAGTGTAAAGTCATGCATATTCGCCATGGAAGTTGTATTGACTATTACCTTAGCGATAAAAAGTTCGCGTCGGCATGCGGAAGAGACTTAGGGACCATAGTGGCAGACAGTTTGAGTCTGTCCACAAGTTATGTTGCCGTGGTTAAAGGGGTACAAATAACCATGAACCTTCTGGGAAGAATGTGTAGGGCCGTCCTTCCTACAGTATTTCTCACGGTGTTCGTCTTCGTAATCTGTCCTCGCCTGGGAACGAACATACAAACCTATCGTCTTTGTCCTACAGAAGACTTGGCACGCGTGGAAAGTGATCATAGACTGGTCACTGAAAGAATTATGGAGCTCAGGAAAGTCCCCTACCCGGAAAGTCTGGCAGGGCTAGGTCAATTCTCAATTAATTGAAGGTGCCTCGGGAGTGGGACCTAATTCTCAGCTGTAAATTATTGCACACCCCCGGTGCTATCCACTGGCACATCTTCCATTAAATAAGGGTAAACGTTTATGGGGTCATTCACTGAAGCAGAATAATGGAACAGGCAGATTATTCTGTAGACAGAACTGCTTCACAGTTAGGGTCTGTTCTTATTGAACACGTTGCCCAACTCTGGTTGAATCGGCTGATAGTTTTAAAATATCACTCGATAGACACATACGTGAGGGACAACCTGCGCTACACGATTCCTACCGCTATACTAGCTCAGTCTCGCAGGTCATCAACTTCGCAGTTCGATTGAATGTTGTATCAGTATGTTTCAGCATTTGTTGTGGCCAGTAACTTCACTGAATTTACCTTCTTGTTAATTCCATTAACTTTTTCTTTACACCTGTAAACCGTCCAAAACAAATTTTCATCGACCAACACAGAGAGAGGAACATACAAACAAATATGTTTCTGTTTCCTGTAGCAATCTACGAACCTATGGACGGGATCTGACAAAACATACTGCGGATTACTGTCTCATTAAGGTAAGGTGTTAGTTAGTGGAACACTATACAGTAGATGTTTTGGTGCGCGATGTATTTAGTTACTAGTCACAGAAACGAGCTAATTAGACACGATAATTAAGAGTAAGACCGCAGAGCTATTGCACGGGTACAAATGGCCTTTAAAAAGCTGTAAACGCCAATAAGTGTAGATCAGTGCGTTCCAGGAGTGCGATCTGGTTCCAGCATGTTAAACTCGTTCAGACCAAGTTGTGCTGCTGTCTGGTAAACTGAATTGTGAAGAGCGTGATCCAACATAACACAAAATGAACAGTCAGACAGACACACACATAAACACAGATAGAGATCAAATTAGTCACCCCAAGGCTCACAAATAAGACGTGCCTTCTGTGAGATGAAAACATCGATTTTAAACCGTCATCAGAAGCATCTACACTTGCAGTTCGTACAGTCTTAGACTCAGTGACGAGGCCACGAAACTGAGAGATGCCAAGTGACGATTATTGTTTTCACAGCATCGCTATGATACGTCACATCAGAGACCACAAATAGTGCGGTAAACCCTAAAACACAGCATGATGTGCCTCAATTTCCATGGGAAAATTGTTAGGTTTTGATTAGTCTTTTAGTGGTTTGTAAATCTGGTTCGTTCCCGAATCCAGCTTTTATTATCTACTGGTTGGTGAAAAAACTATCGTGATGACACAATCCGTTAAGGAAATATATTTTTACATTTTCCGTTTGCACTCACTGGCTCATGCTAGTTCCCAGTCCAGCATTGCCTTCCAAGCGCTAAAACGGTCACAGAGGAGCGTGTGAACAGCCAGTAGTTATCGCTCGTGGACCGGGGTGGCCTAAGAACTGGGTCGATGGGGCCGAGCGACGTTACTGAAAGTGAATGCGGGTACACTCCCCCGCCCACAGCAGCCACCTAATTTGACTGTGGTTTCGGCGGTGTGTTGTGTGCGTTCACCTGCCTGACTCGGTTGGGATGTGTGGCCGTTCGGTAAGCCTTTTGGTCTGGACTCCGGATTTTGGCGCCGAGATGGCGTTCCAGGAAAATCGGTATGAGTCCTAGTAGCAGCACTTTATTGGAGTGCTTATCGATCCAGAGTGTTACTACACTTTGAACCGACTTAACAGTGTCAGTTACCAGACATGGCAGAAATTATGCTACAAACATTTCATTCACCTACTCAGCTACGGTCACGGACAGTTGGTTCTGCTGCCACTTTAACGACACTGATCGTATCCGTGATTCCGCGTTCTTTCGGTTTAAAAAACTGCAGGGCTGCAGAACAGATGTGTACCTTTTTTAAAGTGAGCCGTCCGTGTGACCGTCGCTAGGACAACCCAGACACGTTTGAGTTGTTCATAACTTATTCCACATATTGTCGATCACGATGTGGGAGGATAACTAACTGTCTGTCTTCCAACTGTTGATAACTTTCTGAAGCACGGAGATAGTAGAAAAGGTCTACGTCCTCTACAGTTCGATGAACTGCAGTCATGGTGTCACTGATTTCTTCACGCGATGAAGAAGAGTTCTCGTTTCAGTTGAGAGCAGAATGCAGCCTATAAGAAAGGTGATTCGGCTAAATACACATCAATCCGAACAAACAGGAATAACGCACACATAACGAATGGCTTCAAGATGAAGAATGTGCTGAAGAATCAATGAAACAATACTGTCAACAATACCAACGTAAACACCAAGCCAATGCGAAACAGCAAATAGGCAAGGTAGAAGAATATAGTGGTAAAGCCAAGTATAACCAAAGAGAAATCACCCAATGTTGATAGAGCAACATCGTTTGGACATTTGTTGACTTCCAAAAATTAGATAATATCCATTCGCGTTTGCTCTCGCGTGAGTCCACAACTGATTCGCCTGTTGGGTCTGAGGAGCGGATGGACGGGTTACAAAATGTGACAGCCTCAACATCACTGAGGGCCGTTCTGAACTGTAACGAGGGTGAGTTGTTCTGTCGAGTAGTAACGAATACAAGTATGGTTATAAAGACGGGCAGTGACCTGGACTTAAGAGCCCAAAGGAAAAACTGACATTGTAGCAATGCTGCGTTGCAACAGGCGAGAAACCGGAACTCACGGTGATTGAAAAAAGCACACACTCCCTGTGCTTCAAAGTTAACGATCGTGTACTACATGGTGTACTGGATTTAGCTATCTGTAGAGCGTGAATGACACCTGAAACGTCCCACAATCGAATGAAAAGTTTCCACAACAAACTGACAAGAAAACAGCGCGTTGGACGGTCGGAAGCTCCCAAACCAGGTGGACGGCACCTACCAGCCTTGCACAGTGGAACGGTTAAGGGTTTTATAGCTCGTGACCACTTCATCGCCAAGTCGTCTGGCGGTATCCTCTAACCATCAGCCGTTAAACCGAACAATGCGCTGTACGGCAGACTCTGTCGGAATACGGAGTACGACTATTTTGATAGGAATCTCTTAAACAAGCAGTCTGGATGCAATTTGTTGGCTCAAACAGTCGTAACTGAATACGTCAAGCACTAGCACTGCAGTTTCTTGGGGAGTGCGGTCTAGATTAATCCAACTCCTCAGAAATCGTTTTCGGTATCTGTCGACCTTCGTTCAGCAAGGGTGTATACATCAAAAATGCTTTGTTCAACTATGGGAGATTCAAATGATATATCCCGATAAATAGTTAGTTTCGGCTGGAACTATACGCCCAATAGTCCTGAAATCAGATGAAAATATCTTGATCGATGGAAATGGACTGCGAGAGCAGCAATCCAGTGTGGAAACCGAAGGTGAAAACGTCAACTTGAATAACGTATGCTGTATGAAATTAGTATGCCAGTATGCTGTCTTTCGGTGAGAACATTCTTCCTGAATTGGTAACCGTAGAGAAGAAACTAGTAAGTTTGAAGATAAGGGAACACAAATATCAGGAGACAAACTTGCGCGACGTTTCGCAACGCAGTACAGTGGCTGATTCCTTCTAAATGAAGGTTACGTGTGAATAAAGACCGGCTCCTGCTTTCCTCGACAGTGGTCTTAAAGACAGGAGGAATTACCACAGTGTTCGGTTCTGATCAGAATAGAATAGGTTCAAGAAGCAACACGTTTAGAAACTATAGCAGCTGCTTTACTCAATCTATCTTTTTCGGTCCATTTGCATGCTGTTGACCTGGAATGAATGTTACACATAGATCATTGATCTGTATATGTAACCAGTTTTAACAGCTGCTGGTAGTAACCAACATGGCTCAGTTCGAAGTCTTCTTTGTTTCAAATCTAGCCTCATTCCAACTCTTAGTTCAGCAAGCACACAAGACGAGCACAAAAAGACCGTGTTCTTCCCAATCTACATTTGACCCGTGAGAAGAATCACCAGCTGTGAGCAGGGATCAATGTACACACACACACACAGGCACATACAGAACGATGCTTTGTTCTTCTATAACACAACATCTGTTTGCCACCAACCCACCACTCCGAACACCGCCACTCCCTCAGAAGGCGTTTGGTTGTCCTAACCTCGATTCGCAAAACCCTGTCGGTCATGCAAATACAAACCGGGATGAGTCGATATGGCAGCTCATTTGTGTACCCACGGACGTGTGTGTGTGTGTGCGTGTGACAGAGCGAGCTTGGAAAACGTCTTAACAACGGGGCTGGTGTTAACATTTACCTACTCATCCCATGCACACACACACACCCAAACACTCGTGCCGCCCATCACATCATCCCAATCCACGTCGTCAATAGGCCACAACGTCGGTTAGATGTGTTCGAACCACGAAACAATAGACCTAAACAAGGGAACTAGAAGTGTACAAAACAAGGAACGTTAAGGGGAAAATCGAATAGCAAGTCAGACGACGTGCCAATCAGCGCCACAGTAGGGCGCCATATGATACCACATGCAAGAATAAATAACCAGATGACAAAAACTGGACACGGGTTTTACGAATTAATACGTATTTATGTTGTATTAAGTGAAACGATAGAAGCGAAACTGATCGGTGACCAACAACTTTTTGAAGAACAGTAACTCGTGTAGATCTGTTAAACGAGATCGAACCACAGAACGTTAGTTACAGTGATCAGCGAAGAATAGATAAACCAATTCGTTGAAGGGTCATGATTAGGTACCTTCGAGCATAGTTACATCTCTGGTGAATCGTCTATCGATCAGCCTGGATGACTAGAACACAACATATCTCCAGGATTACTACACATTAATAATACACAGGGCTTTTGTACTACAAAGTGTTCGCTATCGTGTGACATACAAAATCATGTTATGCACGTCTTCTGTTTCATGTACCCTTACAAGGCTGCCTAAATCTCGGTAGATTGTTACGACAACTAGGTTCGAATCAGTACCCTTGTGTTTAGTAACCGACAGCCCTATGATTAGGTTAACGTGAATTCAAAATGCACATGAATGCGTCACAATAACCCAAGTGGTTGAGTGATTAAGTATGGTTTCGTTCTGTGAATCCGACAGGTTTCTGTCATGAGTTACTGCGACCTGAGCTGCAGTATGTAAGAAAAATTTTACTGAACGCCCCAGAAGAATCATATGGGTCCAAAGGGTTAAACACAAGGGTCGATAAAATAATCCCCTGATAACTGTAGACGTTTCTAAAGCGATCAAGCTGGATTTCCTAAAGTAATCCCTTGGAAAGTTTACAATATTTAGGAATTAAACGGTAACGGTCCTTCAAAGTGGCTACCAAACAATGTTCAAATCAAAGTGCTGTATGATTCTCGCTTAAAGTCGATTTCATTTCGAAATACTGGGGCGTATGTGAGCAAATAACAAAAACATGAAATATCCCACGTCAATTTTATTGCACATTGTCCAATTGAATCGATCATTACTTCCGAGCTAAATAGCAGACTCAATCCTTTGCCCAGAAAATAAAATTCATATCCACATCTAATTTATCATTCACACATTCAGCCACAGTAATCCCCGCAGTTTAAGAGCGCTGTCTAACCGTTTCTCACCCAACGGTGCATATGAGCATATGATGACAACCTAGAATGCAGTTCCCACGATAGCATAAGCTAAAGATAAACATCAGTAAAATGATTTTGATGTATTCTATCGGATAGCGAGACATACATAATTCCTGTGCAACAATGTGTTACAAACGAGGATATTTCTGGTCGTAGTCCACTTTGTCGGTTAAGATTCACTATTCAACTATATATTATCAGATAGCTGGTCAGAAGAACTATATGATGGATTAAACTGCACGAAAGATTGTCTGAAGCTATGTAATGATTACCTAAATCATTGAACAAGACAGGAATTGTGAGTACCACATATCCGTAGCAGACCATCAAGCGTGACACGTGTAGACCGCATTATCCACCGAACTAGTACTCACTTCTCGATACCAACTGCCCAGGTAACGTTTGGTGAAATCTCAACATTATACAGTATATCGATTGTCACACAAATCACAGTTACGCGTTAAGACATCTTTGAAACTACACACCACAGGAAATCCAAAATGAACGTCATTTGGTTTCGATGTAATCACCTAAACAATCGATATGGAGAGGCGAGTAAATCTGTATAAAAGTGCAACCAAAGCCACCTGCATGTCATATCTGGTCAGTGCCGATCAGCCACACTGACTGTTCTTAGTCATCTTTTTCTGAATTCAACAGCACAAACATTCTGGACAATCTGAACAAATTTTGGTACGATCTGAATCACTTCATAATCTCTTTTTATAAACAACTATAAGGCAATGTCATATTCTATAGTCAGAATTAACATATATGAAAGAATGAAATTTAATGAAATTCCGACCGGATACCTTCATTTTTGTCATATATATTATTGAACTATACATTACTTGCCGTCCGGCAGAAAACATCAATGATCTGTTTCTCTGTTGTTGTGTTCTAGAAAACTACGTTCACGGTTGCTACCATCCGCTCAGGTGTCCCTCGGACATAAAAGTGTCAATGCCCTTAATAGCCAGATTGCAAAAAAAACGATCCTAAACAATGAGAAATATTACAGTATTTTACAAACGATGTCACAGGAGTGGGAGCTGCTTTGTTGACGATATTCTACAGAGACAGATGACAAAACGACGGATTAACCATCACATCTGCTAGACTACTAATTTAGTGAGTAATGTCTGTTATGATAACGTCGGGATAATTACTGTTCCGCAACTTAAACCGACGACTATTTGTTGCATTCGATTCGAATATATTTGTTCAGCAAAAAGATCGTCCACTACGAAATTTTGCACTATTCACATAAGAGCATCTATTTTGAATCGCATCTCAGTCGACCTACTGAAAGCTCAAACCAACCCCTAAAATTGGGGATGTATTCTGAGATACGAGAAGCAACACACTTGGAACGTTGTCCATATAGCAAAAAGTACGTGCTAAATATTGCTGAACTAAATGTATGGATTTGTTATTGGATAAGAAATGGGAAGAAAAGAATTAGTAATGTAACTAAGAATGGATTTCTGTGGCGTTCATGCACCCGAAAATGTATTGTACGCCTTGAATCTGTCAGCTAAGGTAGTACACGTCCGACGAATATGTGTAAACCAGAAGTGACAAATACGAAGCTGTCACAACAAAGCCCGGCGAATTCCGACTGTTTTATGAGCAAGGTGTACTATACCTGCAATCGATCATCTGATTCCAAGATGAGATTACTCGTGTGCAAAAGATGTAAATTAAGTATATGCAATAATACAACCTACTCTGTTTCGGTTTCAAAGAAGACACTTAACCTCTGAACAGTTATCCTCATACACATAGTTTGTTCTTGGATGGATGATCACTGTACCATGTGAAATTACCCAGAATTCAGTTGAAAATTTGAGACATTGATCTCACCGAAGAATAGTTATATCACGTATGTATTGAGTTTGAAGCTTACCTGCCCATTGTAAGAATTCTCGGTTTTCATACATTACGCTATTTAGACCCAATTCATTACTCAATCATCCAGTTTAAAAAGGAGACGTTTTAGTGAGATTTTCAGAACCAGCAGTTTGTTTGTTCTTTTATAATATATATATATATATATATATATACATGTATATATATATATATGACCTGTAATTAATACGTTTCGTTTTGGGGAAGATGTATGTAACATGATGTTGGATGTTTGAGTTCTTTAATTTCTTCTGCTATCCAGTTAGTGGTTTAATTCTTCTCCTCATGGTTAAATGGTAGTTAAACATAAGCGCGAACAGCTAATACATTGCTACTGAAACTGATGATAACGCTACATAAAATACGAGAATTTGGAACAAAAAGACCACACATACACACTCACCCAGACCGTGTGCGTATGCTGTTGCGGCAGCCTCAGATAGTAACTGTCGTGTAGTGAGGTCGTGCACGGGAGATTTGATACCGCGTTGATGTTGCAATTGTTGTTGTTGTTGTTGCTGCTGCTGTTGTTGTTGTTGTTGCTGCTGCTGCTGCTGCTGTTGATACTGATGTTCTCGTTGCTGGTAGAGCTCCTGTAGATAGGATCGGGCGGAAGAAGAAGAGCCGGAAGAGGCGGACGAGCAAGCCGAAGCAGTAGGTGCCAGAGAGTAGGGCATGCCATTTGCACCACAATGTTCATTCCGGCCACGGCTGGAACAACGTGAGGAGATGCCCGACGGATGATATGGTGAATATGCACCAGTGCCACCAGAGAGCTGACCAGAATTCTGTGGACAAACACAGAAATAGTTTTAGGAACGATAACGTACTAGACGTGAAAGATGGACGGGCACTAAGACAATATACTATACCCATGCGCATGTCCGTACGAGTATTGTGATAGTCAACACACGATAAGCAGCACCATATGAGTACCACGTGATCAAGTTACGAGGCATACTGCCTCATTTCATTCTGACGACTGGATCCAATCTCAAAGAGATACACGCGTTGACGGAACACGTGCTCCGGCAGGTCGAGTCTACAGTGGATTCGCCATCGTGAACCACACTTTCTAAGCACATTTACAGAATCAATTCATATGGGAATTGTGATGGAAGCTGAAACAAATTCGGACCAATAGCCAGGCAGAAAGCTATCTGTTAATAACTTATCGACAAAGGGAACCCGTAGTATGGATTGAGAAATGGAACGAACGACTCAAGCAGAGAGGAAAACAAAACGGATCAGCGATCGAGCACTATCATTGGATCAACCCGATCACGGAATAGACAGTAGAATAATAGAACACCTAATAACCGGAAGCAAACAATAGGCTAATGAAGATGATCGGCCATAACTGTCACCGAAATAAATAAATTTCCCCCAGAGCTAGGTAACGGACGAACCGAAAGTGTAGCTAGTACTTGCCTTTATCGTACAGTAAAACTCACTACAAGAATGTCTGAATGAATGAAACAGGCTTAGTAAGAATATTTGAATAGAGCAGACGAAAGATTGACATGACACGATTTATGCTCGAGCAGATTTCGCTGCACCTCTACTGATGTTTACTGCAGACGAATTAAAATGTACGAAGTTTCAAACCACAAAACAATCATAAAAGGTAAGATATTCAGCAAAAGACAGATTTATAAAGTCCATAGGGAGGTAACTGCATTAGATCTTGGTATCGATTTCAAAGGGTATTGCTAGGTTGCTTTCTTCAACAGTTGTCCTAGCAAGTACGCTTATTTGATCCGGTTTCTGAGTATGGTAGGGTTGCGGAAAAATTCATCTTACGCTGATCAAACGACTACACTTTTGAAATGATTTGATCATACTCACAAGCAGTGTTTGTTTTCTCACCATCATGGTCTTTCATCAGAGTATTCACAATAACGTCTTATTGTTTTGTATAGTCACGTATGATCTGAAACAATTACCAGTTCGTACTGTTGAGTGTGCGCTGTAGGCCTGGACCAGCTGAAACAGTCCGGATGAAGAACATACACACACACATACAGACAGATAGACAAACGGCAAAAGCAAAACAAAACAGCCGATCGACAACAGACTGGGCAGATGTGAAAAGGTGAGGAAGAGGAAAGAGCTTGAACGGGAAACGGTGGGAAAGCAGCTTAGCTTATAACCGAACCGGGATAGTAATCGATGCTCCATGGTTTGGGGGTGAAAATAAGGTCAAATCGATTTTCTACCGAGAAAGAGTAGGCAGACGAGCAGCGAATGAACGGAGGACACGGCCGAAACGTTTGCCAACTGATGGTTCGGCTGTTGGTCAATAACCACGACAATCACCAAGCAAATGTATAAAAGAAGAGGTACATGATTTCTATACGGCAGAAGGAATCCAGATAGGGTTAATTAAATAGCGATAAGTCGACCTAGAGGAAGTCTTAAGATCATGACCAAGAAGTAAAAGAGCAGGAATATCGAAATTCCGTCATCGTGGAAAAAAACAACAGAAATGCGTAAAGTAACTTACGAAGTAACACTTCGTTCTCATCTTAGGGGTGCTTCTCATAAAGCAGTGCACAGATAAATCTCCTAAAGAAAAACATACTCCGAAGAATGTGTTTCCCCATTGAGGCGAAGACAAGTTAATCTGATAGAGCTTGATCAAGGAGCACGACACACAGCACTTTGCTTTGTAACAACCATCTGTTATCCCCATGTTTCGTACTGAGGTCTCACTAAGATCGTTCTTGGTATAGTGAAGTATTGCTGGCCCTCATCATCATCATAGCAGCCATGAGCCTGACCAAAAGATACTGTGGCTCGGGCCGCCGCTCACCTCAACAGTGATGTGGAATATCCTAGAACGAAACGTTACTAAGAAGGTTGAATATTATTAAAACAAGACTAAGAGGAAGAACTAGCAATGGAATGGATGCAGGTACGCCATTGACTGCGACACATCGTCATCTCGGAAAGCTTTTCTAACCAGCGATTTGAGTGATCAGAAGGACCCCATCCAGGTAGGCGACACCTACCCACTTTGCTCAATGGAGCAGTCA